>JAHWFP010003610.1:6230-25269 GCA_023313725.1 Lithobius niger
GGCAAGCCATGATGTGAGACAAGCCACGTTTTCCATGCAGCTAGTGGTAACTTGTCGTCAGTGTGGAGTCCTATTTACTACAAGAAATCATTTGCAGACAGTTTCAGTTGGCATCCAAATAGGCTGATGTGGGTCACATGATCTCGTTTTAGTTATGAAAATCGCGGCGCTGCTGCGAATGAAGTTGTTCCATTTTCAGTTTACCGCTATTTTCTTTATATTGCTCGAAAATTCTACGGTGCTGCATCTAGGAGTTGTAAAGGTGAAAAGACTACTTTAAATGTTAATTTGGGATCTCACAACTTTAAGGACGGGGGCCGTACTCCGGCGGGGTGGGGGGGGGAGAGAAGGTTCCGGGGGGGGATTTGTAACTTCTTTGGCCTTTACGTATGTACGCTACAATATTGGGCTTTGTTGTGCTTCCTCGTTTAATATCAGACCTGGCCTTCCGTTAAAATTAAGGCAAGTTTTCTTTCTAACTTGTCGGTCCAGACTACCAATTATTTAACATGGCTACAGGATATACAGGTATTTCCATAGGCATAAGTAATAACCCATGAATTGCATAAAGGGAATCTTCTCCTCTTTAGCGCCTATGGATCTTACGGACATAAGTAAATCTTTACCACAGACTAAAAAGTTAAGTGTAAATAAATTTAAATAGTCAACCTCACGTACCTTTCTCCTACTCCCCCCCCCCCCCCAATTACCTGCTGAATTTCCTGAAAATATGGTGTTCGAAGATTTGAAAAATGTAAAAGACGGATGAACATGAACAAAGGGAACGGGAAAGTGTAAAACAACGAAGCTTTCAGTTTGTTTGTTTTTTTTGCAAGAAAACCAATATCAGCGCCCGATGAAAACTTATCTGGCCTGCAATCACTGATTCTAGCTCATTTGCCATATCGTAGTATCAAAAGTTACGAGACAATTTTTTTAAATATAATATGCAGTATAGTAGATATTCTTCAGTACACCACGCATTCAGATTTTTTAGTAGTGTCCTGTTGTTATGTCTGCCGTTACAACTGCGTACATCAATTACACATTTTTCTTTATTCTGCCATACAACACGTCGAATTACTAATGCAGTGTAGTGCATCTTGTTTTTGTTTCTGATTCAAAAAATTAATATCTTCAAAAATTGCAATTTATTATTTTTTTTCATGCAATAGAACAAATTTTTTTACCGTAGAAAAAATTTTAGGTTAGACTCGTAAAAATAGGGTCGGTCAGGCAACGTAAACTAAATCATTTTTTGTTTGTTTGTTTGGCCGTATGGCTTTACTCTTTCTTTAAATACTGACCGGCCCCTCGAGCCATTGAAATTGTGTTCATGTGTGCGGGTGGTCAAATTTTTTTAAGGGTCTTGGGAGCGGAGGGGGGAGGGGAGAGACGAAAATTTAGTAGTAATATGTTCAATTGCCCCCCCCCCCTACCCCTCCACGGCCATAAATAATGACCCGCCCCTCAAGCCATTATATTTTTGTTCTTACAGTTTGTGTGTTCTAAGTTCTTGGGTTTTATATTTTGGCGTCAGTTATCTATTTGTTCTAAAATAGCTACCCAATTATTCTCTTTTATAAAATAGCCTTCAATATAAAATTATTTCTAATTGCCGGTTCGAAAATTCGCACTACCTATAAATTAAATTACATTCAGTTCCTGAGTGCTCGTTACCCTGGAGGAATCAAAACTCTCACGATACGCCCAGCACATCACCCACCTACGCATGCGCGGTTCCAGCATGCGCAGGCCCTCCATAATGGTGTTATGGCGTTAGCCAGCCATCTCTTTTCCTCCAGCCTCCGGCTGCGTCGCTTGTTACCCTTCCTCTTCTTCATGTTCGTCTAGACTTCACCCAACGTTCGCCCGTGCACCGTAAAGACCACACCACCCGCCATTCACCGTGAAGACCATGTCCAGCCGTCCATTCGTGGAAACGGCAACGACAATTGTGCGCTCGCACATTCGTCTTGTTACCTCTTCTCGTCTTGTGAACGTAAGCTGAAACGGACTCCCTGCCATCGAGCGACTAACGCCCGCACTGCTTGCACGTTCGTCACGTTCGTTTCACCACAATCCCTGTGCACTCAACGTTTGTCTGAAACCCTCTGAAACTGAAGCCCGTCGACCACCATCTGTAGCCACGCCACGTTCGTCGCTTGCCCGCTCACCGCCACATCAAGCATCTCGCCATCTTATGCGTTCGTTGCTCACCACGTTCGTTCTCCACTACGTTCGTTGTTCCCCGCCATTAATAGACCGACGCCGCACTGATTGCACGTTTGTCACGTTCGTTTGACCTTTATCTCTGTGCTTTTCTGTTGTGTCTGAAGCCTTCTCCACGCTCGCCTCGCCGTTCGCATGCCCATTCAACTCCCTCTAGCCTTCTGCCACTGAAGTCGACGACCACCGTCTGTAGTCACGCCACGTTCATCGCTCACCCGCTCGATCGTCCACTTCTACATCAAGCATCTCACTATCTTTTGCGTTTGTCGCACCACGTTCGTTCTTCACGCCACGTTCGTCGCTCGCTCACTTGATCGTTATCCGCGACATCAAGCATTTAACCGTCCATTGCGTTCGTCGTTCACCCATTCGTTGTTCACACGTTCGCCACGTTCGTCTCACGTTCTTGTTTGCACGAAGCCAACGGATTACGTTTGTCACGTTCGCTTTGTTTTTGGCCCCTCTGGTCCTGTGAACGCTAGCCGAAGCGACTTCTCTGCTGCCATGCGATCGTCGCATGAACATGTTCGTCACGGTTCACGTTCGTCTCACAAGCAACTGAAGATTGAAACGTTTGCACGTTCATCGTGTTTGCACGTTCGTCATGTTCACCTTGTTGGAACACGTTTGCCCTGTAGCCGACGTTCGCTGCAACCCTTTTTGACTTCCCAGCTCTTGTGCCCACAAGCCTCCACGTTCATTACGTTCGTCTCATTTGCTTGAGTCTGTCTCCTCTTTGGTTACGAACGCAAGCTCAAGCGGACTCCCCGCCATTGTACGATTGTCCCCAGAACGCGTTCACCACGGATCACGAATGGCTCGCAAGCAACTGATCAATGAATCGCTCGCACGTTCGTCACGTTCGCACGTTCGCACGTTCGTCACGTTCACCTCATCGCAATACGTTTGCATCGTAGCCGACGTTCGCCGCCAGCCCACAAGCCTTCACGTTCGTTCCGTTCGTTTGTTCGCCTTGAATCTGTCTCTCGTCTTGCTTCGTCTGCTCCTTTCCGATGACATTGCAAGTCCACTCCCGGTCATGCATCTGTGTTCGTCATGGAACTCGCCTGATACGTTCGCCGAAGATGAATTCTGTTCGTCGGAACGCTCATATCGGCCCTCAACCGCAAGTCCCCACATCATTATCTTGCCCACACCCCGTCACGTTCGTCTCGGAAACTCACGTTCACCGAACGTTCCCACTGGCTCCCTCATGTTCGCATCGCATGTACACAGAAGAACTGCTAGCACGTTCGTCACGTTCACCACGCAGCTGTCCGCTCGTCTTCATCATGTTCGCCTTGTAAACCGACGCTCGCTGATTACACCATCATTGTTGTCTGCAGCAAGGGCTCTTCCAGCAGCTTTGCCTCCAGATCATCGCAGTTTGGAACACCACCGCCCAAAAATAAACGTCGCAAGCAAAAGCGGTCTCCTGCCATTGAACAGCTGTCACCTGAAGTTTGTCTCGTTACAGCTGAAGAATGAAGTGCTCGCACGTTCGTCCCGTCTGCACGCTCGTCACGTTCAAGCAACACGTTCGTCTTGACGCCGAAATTCGTCGTATATCCTTCTGAACTTCTCGGCCCACAAGCTCTAACTGGAAAACCCAAGCATCGTAATCACGCTTCCCGTCTCAACCAGCCACGTTAACAGCACATCCTCTTCTCACTGTTCTCCATTCTCAAGTGGACATGCCATGCATTCATCTCGACGTTCACCTGTAGCCGCGTGCACACGTTCGTTGCCGCCCCCCCCCCCCTTCACCCGTTTCGCTCCTCAACCATCAAGTTCGAATCACCGCCTCCTGGACACCACCTTGACCGTCCACCTGTTCCATGCTGCCGCCAACCCCCATGCAAGCACATTCTACGGCTTCCTGAACTCTCATGAACCCTTAGTTGGTTGGTAGCTTCCACACGTTTCCAACATTCACCAAACGGGATTCTGGCCCTTTCTCCCTGCTCCTCAAGCCTGTAATAGACCACAGTGAACCTCCTTTTTCTCTTTGCCCATATCTGCTCATCTCTTATGCACACCCACTTACGACCTTACTTCTTGCCTCTGATCCCACGGATTCGTGATGTGCTCCCCCCCCCCCACACGGCCGTGATCGGAACCTGCCGCAAATTTTCTGACTTGGCTCATCAAGGTTTTTCCCTCCCTGGAACCGCTCTTCTCCTTCCCGCGCCACTGCTTTTCTCGACCCGGAAACGCTCCATCGCTCGAATTTTGAACGTCTCCTCCGCATCATGGCCAAGACCAAGGGAGGTCTTCCATCTCTTCCATCAACCAGTGGCATTGTTCCAGCCACCATTCATGCACCTGACTCCTCACATGTATCGGTGTCGTCGGTAAAACGAAATTTGATCCCACACAGCCTGCCAACGTCACCGCTTATGCACTTATGGATCGGACCCCTGCACTACCTGCCTCTCCATCTCACCAAAATGATGGAAACGTCATTGTGAAGAAAAACGCTGCTGCTGCTGCTATCCACTCAAGACAAAGCTGTGATCGCAGAGCTCGCCTCAAAGTAGAATCAAGCAAAACCTCTTCTCCTCATATCACGTCTGACACTGAAGGATCCCAGCCTCATCAACACAGAAATAAGAATGTCCTTCTTTCCTCAACTCTATTATCAAAGTCACCCCGCATCACAAAGCTCCCTCCGTAGGCAACCATAACTTCATGTGACCCTACATTGAATCCTGATTCAATGACTCTAAACCCTCCACCTCCCATCTCGTTGCAACCAACCAATGCACCAGTCAACATCATTGATCTTCATCAAGCTCATCCTCACTTCCGAACTCTTTCGAGTTAGACCACAGCCCACTGAAAGCCCCCACAAGCCCGAACTTCTGCAGCAAATCCGTCCTTCAAAGTGTGCTTCGCAAAAAACTCGACCTGAAAAAGCGTGAACTCGTACGCCTACGAAAGAATTGCCAACCCATCGCCAACAGTTTCTCCATCCTCAAGCAAAAACTGTCCAACGCCACTAAACTCACCACTGCACAGAAAACCAACGTAGCAAATCTGCTTTCTAGCAACACGAAACTCCGCAAGCGAATCGAATTAGCCGACGCCAAGTTCAGACGTCTGTCATAGCTACCTTCATCAGCACATAGCCCTTCTTCAAGATACATTGCCCTCAACCCCCTGTAAAAAAACTAGCCCAAAAAAAACCCACCATGCAAGCCAGACTGTAGAATCTGCCTTACATGAAACCCACCGTGGCACTCAGACTGCTAATCATCCACCTCCCATTGAAATTCGCATTGGCCCAAACAACGAAGTAGTCAAGATGAGACCAACAGCAACAAAATTCAACGGCTCTCCTCCTGTCCATCCGGAATTTGCCAGACGCGAACATGCTGCCGTTTCCCAGGAATGGATCCGGGCAAATCAAGCGATGCCTGCGGAAACCTACATCGCCAGGCAACTGTGGCAGTGGGACAATGCTCCCAATTTCATCCCCGCCAAAGCTGAAATGCGCCATATGTCAATGACACGAACTCGCAAACTTCCCTGTCTTGACGGCCGTTCTACGGCAAAAAGTTATGCCTTCACCTTCACTGCACGCCCTTAACTTTTTACATCTTAACCCAATTGAACTTAACCATTTCACCCGCATCTGCATGGAATGAGTCCTTTCACGCTTCCATTTGACTTCATCTCTGAACTATCACTGGATCTTGTGCAACCACTCATTCCCGGAAGTTTCTGTGATTCACCTATACTACATCAATCCAATCCCATGTAATCAAACCATCATCCGAAGCAAACACATGATTGTCACATCTTTAGCTAACCACTTCTCTACTTCGCTCAAGTCTTCATTTACAACGATCAAAGTAAGCTGTACATCATTTTCTCTTATTTTCAAAACAACTGGAAAAGACATAACTCATTGAACTTACGACCTACTTCTGGTCATTTAAAGTTCCCCTCCCCACTTGCGCCTGCAACCAATCTGCCACAATCCGATCACTGGTGGACCCAGCTTTCACCCTTGGGGACCCGCCATGATGGTGCCCGCCACCTATATTGACCAGGTCAGCTGTAAATGCAATTTAATTTACAGGTAGTGGATATTTTCCAACCGGCAATTAGAAAGCCCAATTTTACCTGGGTGGAAGGTCAAAATTGCTTTCTATTGCCTAAGGTAAATATACACTACCTGTAAATACCCACCCAACCTCCCGTCTCGAGTCTCCCCATCATGGCTGACATATCGTGAGGAAAAGTAGATGGCTGGCTAATGCCGTAACACCATTTATGGAGGGCCTGCGAATGCTGGAACCGAGCATGCGTAGGTGGGTGATGTGCTGGGCGTATCGTGAGAGTTTTGATTCCTCCAGGGTAACGAGCACTCAGGAACTGAATGTAATTTAATTTACAGGTAGAGTATATTTTCCTTAGGCAATAAAACCAATTTTGACCTTTCCCCCAGGTAAAATTGGGCTTTTTAAAACGAATCTGTTCGAAAAACTGGTTCATGTAATTCATTCAAATTTGTCCTATAAAATATTAAATTGTTTTCCGATTCCTTTCATTTAAAAAAAAATGCAGTTAGCAGAGCGTGGTTTCGATCCACGGACCTCTGGGTTATGGGCCCAGCACGCTTCCACTGCGCCACTCTGCTGTAAATGCCTTAAGTCGAAATAGGACCCTATTGCAATTTAAACCAATATTGCATCAGCTAGTGAATACAAAGACCTTGGAATAGTGTAGTAGTATATGTAGTAGTAGAATATGCGGCGGGGTGTCATTCTGCTCAAGCGCTCTTAGTGGTCGCACTTAAGTTTCAGTTTCGATTGATATGTTTTATGAATTTAAAACCAAGTTATTTTAAGTAATTATTAAAAACCGTTGACATTGCTTGTTTTGAGTTTCTTTAATATGCAAATATGATTGGTAGGAAAAGCAACAAAATATTTTTTCAGTTTTGATTTCAGAGTAGTTTGTTTCACCTACAGCCATTGTGGTGAAACACATTACATCTAATATTCAAAATGTTGCATATTCTATTGGACTGTCATAGGTTTTATTTCTGTGCAACTGATTTAATCAAAGTTAGCGCTGAAAAACCGTAGATTAAAAAAAAAAAAACTTACTTTATGAAAAAAATTAGTTTTGGGGAATAGTATTTTTAAAATATTTTATATATAAAAAAAAGGTTGAACGAAAAATCTGTAGAAGTAAGTTTTTGATTGTCCTCGAAAATGTCCATTACCTGTTTTTCTTATGCACTCTCATGGTTCTCACTGCCCTTATTCCATAGAAAGAACGTTGGATTCCCTGCCAGTCCCGTACTTGTCCCACTGCGCACGCGCGGACGCATTCCCCTTATATAAGCGCTGGCGCCGGACCGTTCTTCGTCTCTTTTTCTCTGCAACACCTTGCGTATGCAACTGCGCTTCCAGCTCTTCGTTGCATCCGCTCCTCGTTGCAGTTCCGTCTCCGTTCCTTGGGCCCCTTCACATCCTCTGGTGTTTAGGGTGAGCTCTTGGTTCCGGGTTAGGCCAGCTAGTGTATCATTCCCGTTGAACTGGTCGTAGCTTGCTCCCACTCAGTCCGTTTGGCTACTATCCGATAGACGACAATCCGCCGGACGGTAGTCCGGTTGGCACCAATCCATCGGACGACGGTCCGCTTAGCATCCGTCCGCCTGTCGGTCTGCCATCCACCACCATCCGTCCGCCGTCCAACTTGCGGTCCGCTTGGCATCTGTCGGCCGGACGGCAGTCCGCTTGGCGTCCATCCACGTGACAGTCCGCCACCCGCCATCCGCCATCGATCCGTTCACCATCCGCCTCATGGTCCTCTTGGCAGCGTTCCGTTGGGTAAAAAATCCGCCTTGCAAAGGTTCACTCGCCATCAGTCAGCTCAACAGCGGTCTGCTTCCGTCGCCTTTTTTGGCATCGGTCCTCTACATCGATTCCCTTCCCCTCCTCGGCCTCGTTTTTGTCACGAGTGACACAAAAACAAGAGAGGTGGGGGGGGGGGCACTTGCTTCCGATTAGTAATATAGCATCACGTTCCTTGTACCCCTCGCTCCGCTTCCTAGCCCTCCGTCCGTGGGGTAGGAAGGGGATGCTTGCCATACGTTCAGGTACTATACTGACACCCCGTTTCTGTCTCCACTGTTCCGTCTCGATTCCCTTTCGTCTGATGGAAGACGAGTAACCGAACAGTTTGGGTTGCAGCTGTCCTTCAAGCTGCGTTTTTGCTGCACATCCCACTGTTCACACTAGGGACTGTTCGGGTGACCACCCACTATGCAGGTTCCTGCGCAACCTCCATTCTTTAACTTTCGAACCACAACAACCCTTTTTTCAGCCAGGGTTCGAACGTGTTCCTTTCAGAACGGATCCCCGATCCTCGACCCGTCCTCCTGTTCCACCTCCGATGGAGGTACTGCACATGGAGTACTAGCCACCTGCATCCTCCTACCAGTGCTGTTGCCACTCACATCAGTTAATTAAGACCTAACGACAAGGATCTATATTTTTATACCTCGGGTCCGTACCTGCCCCGTGCCTTCTGCGCATGCTCCCGCGCAGCCTCCGTCCTGAGGATGGCCATGGATGGCACATTTCGCCTTTCCTTTTTCCCGTTGCCGCCGTTCCCCACAGTTGGTGTTCCCACGTCCGCGTGCACATACCGCAGTGTGCTTGCCTTCCATTCAAACCAGTCACCTGCTTACTGCGCATACTCTGCGCAACCTCCATTCTATATCATCATGGGTGGCACACATTGGCCTCGTCCCTCTTCATTACCTTCGTTCCCAGTGGCTGTTCCTTACATGTCCGCATGCACGTCCGTGACACGCTGGCCTTGGATTAAAACCAGTCGCACATACTCAACGCAGCCTTCATCATATACAACTATGGGCGGCACGACTTGCCTCGTCCTTCTTCATTGCCATCGTTCCCCACGGTTCCTGCTTATACGTCCGCAACACACTACCCTCCTCTTTCGGTCGATCCTCCTCTCTCTGATTCTCCTTGGCCGGGGATCGCCAGGGGAACCGCTGGACGACTCGATGTCCTTTGTGTCACCGATCCTCTGGATGCCATCCGCATCCTTCTACAACAGCAAGTATACCACGCAGCGGATTGGCGTCCCCTTCACGGCAACTTTCTTGTCCGCTTCACACCATCACAACGCCAAGACCCTCTGCCCTGTCTCCTCAGGGACCTTCAACTAATTGTGTACGGTATTTACTGTTTCCGTCCTCGGCCACCTATACAGCTCTCATCCTCAAGATGCCTATCCATTCCACGCCCTTTCTAGAGTCACCATACCAATTCCTAGCCGGGTTACAGGCTGTCCTGCCATCTTCCCCATCCACATTACTGCTAAAATCTTCGACAAGCCAGTCTCCAAGCAAGCTGGCGGGCCATTTTTCCGGTCTCCGAGTTGCTGAACTTATGACTTCTTTTCTTCACAAGCCCCTCGTCGCCACGATTCCCGGTCCGCCATGGTTCTCGGTCCACCACGGTTTCCGGTCCGCCACGGTTCCCGACCCGTTGCTTGAGCCCCTCGCTTCCTCAAACAACAACAAACAACGCGTTCCCCCCTTGGGGCTTCGGCTTAGTCCTCTCGGCATTTTCTCTGCATAATAACAGGTCGTTTCTCCTAGAGCTATCGCGACGACATGATAGCTTCGAGCTCTTCCCCATCCTCTTGTCTTCCGATCCGCTGGTCCCCAGAACCGGTCCGTCTCTCTTCGAGCATCATGTCCTCCTCTGCTGTGGACAGCACTTGGCAACCTCGTTCCCAACCTCTCCGGTCCCGATAGAAGCTTCGCTCGCGGTTACCGCTACCTTGACTCTGAACAGGCAGACAACGTCCCACTCCATCCGTTCCCCACACTAGGATCGTCTGTTCCCGCAGACGCTGCACCACCGTTCCGGCCGTTCATCTTCACCGTTACTCAGCAATCCGTGGGCTGGTCCTCCGGGGCGACCGGTTGCAGCTTCGCTCCCGGCTCATACTCGTCCACATCTTGCTACAGACCCAGACACTGCCAGTCCTCTGCCTCCACTACTCATCCTGTTCTTTCTCCACATGTACCGAGCCGCCGCTCTGGCCGCTCTCTAGTGACGTTCCTTCATTGCATCCATCATTTCGCACTAGACACGGATCAAATCGCTGCCCATTCACTGAAATACGGTCCAAGGGACGACGACTCTCTTTACAACGGTCCGCTTGTCGTCCTTTCCTTCATGCCACACGCCGCTTGGCAACGATTCGCCTACCAACAGTATGCCTGACAACACGCCGACAAGCCAACCTGCCATTCCATGCTGCCCCAGCCAAGGGTTGGGACGCGTTCCTTTTAAGACGGATTTCCCATTCTCTGTCCTCCCTCGGTCCTCCTGCTCAGCCTCAGCTGCCACAAGGTATGGAGGGGGGAAGGGAGGATACAGCCTCCCGTACCGACACGTAGAATTTATCGAAATATTAAACCTTCCTGTCTTCAACCGGCCAATGCACTTCCTTTCAGTCCCACAGTGGAACCATTACCCGTTCCCATCTGCCGGGCTCCATCCGCTTGCCCGTTCCGTTTCCATCCGACTACCTGCACATTGACCTGGGTCTTTCATGGACCATGCTCCTCTGTCCTCCTGCTTTCCGACAAGGCTTCGTTCAACCGTCAATCTGCCATCTCTACAAAGGATGACAATGAACACTACAAGGATCTTCCGTTCGCTTCCCGGTTCCTCACCTTCTCCTATGTTCCTCTGCAACCACCGCCAAGTTGCTGTTCTGTACAAAGTATCACCGATGCTGGGCAGGGAAAGAACGATCCTCCCCATCCCTGAGGGTTTCTCTTCCCTTGCAGCAACCACGACTGGCGCCTCCCGGTCCTCCGTTCCTTACGGTTTGATCCTCCCATCGTAGACCTCACCGGTTTTAATCGTGTGTCCTCAACACTTCTATGTCTTTTCCACGTTCCTCAAGGCTGCTCCCGGCAGCTGCCCTTCCTACACATCACTCCATGTGTTTGGATTTGCCCATGGGCTGCCTAATGCGCCCGGTCACAGAATGCTTCACGTACCGGCTTGTCCCCGTCCATTACGGGTCTTGGTTTCCTGTCCATCTGTCTTCAATTAAAGCTGACGATCCGCCTTATCTTCCAGTCTACGCCTGGTTATGATACGTTTTTGTTGCCGTCTTCGGTTATGCATTCTTTAAACCTTTACAGTAACTTCGATTACTCCGATATTCCCTAAGGGTCTCAGTCACGTATTAGCGGCTGTTTCTCCTTTACCCTGGAACCTGTTTGCATCCGCTGCGCCAACGAGCCGCTTCGGTTCCTAACATCCGACTTGGTCCGCACCTTTGCTCATCCATGCTTCTGCCTACATATCCCACGACGGGAACGCTTCCCGCGTTGGGCGTTTATCCATCAATCCGGAATCGTCTTCCACCCGTCCGGTTGCTTTCAGGTTCGTTGAGTCAGTTGACTTCAGGGTAGCCAGTCCGTACCCAGGGCGACCGTCACCAAGGACCCACCTCCGGTGACGAAGTCTGTTAAGTGCATAAGAAAAACAGATAATGGAGATTTTCGAGGGCAATCAAAAACTCTTTATCTTTCCAGCTAACCTGGTTAAAGATGGTTTTTGTTGCCCAACCGAAAATATCCATAACCTGTTTTTCCACAAAACAGCCCGCTCTTCCTCCCCTCTTGACTTACCTTGGTGACAATTGGGAGGTTTATTAAAGAGATGAAGAATGGTCCGGCTCTAGCACTTATATACGGAGGACTGCATCTGCGCATGCGCAGTGGGATAAGTACGGGACTGGCAGGGAAGCCAGCTTTCTTTCTCTGGAATAAGCGCAGTGAGAACCATGATAGTGCATAAGAAAAACAGGTAATGTATATTTTCGGTTGGGCAACAAAAACCATCTTTAACCAGGTTAGCTGGAAAGATAGAGTATTTCTGCTTTGCACATTTGAAAGGTGCTTAATTTTTTACTTTGATCACCAAATTATGTTAATTTTTTTTTAAATATTACTCTTTTTTTTTTTTAACACCCAACTTTAAGTAGTTCGTATGTTCGGCTTTGTTTTTACTCGGATAAAAGGCTAATTTTTAAATGAGCCACCAAGCTAGGTTCGCAGAGGTCTTGAAAACCTTTGGGATAGAGAGGGGCGGGCAGGGCTGAAAAAATTTCAATCTGGAAACCAATTTTCCTCTTTGGTTTCAGTTAATGGGGTAATTCTGGGACACAAACTTTCATTCCCCCTCCCCCAACTCTTCACCCCGCGCACTCAAAAAAATACAGAAAAAAACGGGTGTATTGGCTGTAACTCTTAATCGTCAACAAATCAAAAGCATAATGTGAATCAAAACCGTTCAGCACACAATTCTAGACAGAAAAAGTGAACTACGTCTTTACGTAAACCCTTGAACCCTAATATGGTAGTTAAAACCCAAAGCTCGAGAGCTCCTTTTTTTTTCGTCAATTGGTTGTTACAGGATTTTTGTGTTGAAAGTGCTTTTACGAGCCCTCTAATAACCCGAAGTGGACATGTTTACGAATTTCTGAAAGGTGGGGATCTAGTCTTTCCATGAATTCTAAAAAAAATTGTATTTTTTTTTTACTTTGGATAGAGACCGTCCTACGCCCATTTAAAGGTGAAGAGGTAATGGCGTAGCAGCGAAAGCGTATTGTGATTTTGGAATTCAAAGTTTTCTTGCGAGCCTTCTAATAGCCCAAAATGGACATGCTTAGAATTTTCTGAGATGTGGGGATCCCTTCTTTCATCAACTCTAACCGAAATTGTTTAGCTTTGATAGGGACCGTCCTACCCCTATTTAAAGGTAAAGAGGTAAAGGCGGTAGCAACAAGCATATGGCAATTTTCGAATTCAAATTGCTCCTGCGAGCACTCTAATAGCCCAAAGTGGACATGCTTAGAATTTTCTGAAAGGTGGGCATCTATTCTTTCCATCAATCCTAACCGAAATTGTTTACTTAAATAGAAATATGAACATTACAATGGCACTTTGAAATTGAAACTAGCCACAGCACCAATTACAGCTATACTTTAGATGTAGGACCTTCCCTATCTAACCTAAACAATTTCAGTTAGGATTGATGGAAAGAATAGATCCCCACATTTCAGAAAAGCCTAAACATGTCCATTTCGGGCTATTATATGGCTTGCAAGAGCACTTTGAACACGAATATCCCTATAACAACCAATTGAAAAAAAGGAGCTTCCGCAAATTCAGGGTGATATACTTTAAATACGATTTGGGAGTTAAATGGTTGCTTTTACGTAAAAGACGTATGGCATTTTCCTGGTCCAGCATTGTATGCTGAATTTTTTTGCTTCACATTATGCTTTTGATTTGTTGATGGTTAAAGGAGTTACATCCCAAAAACCAGTGTCCCCCCCCCCCTTTTTTTTAGGGGGAGGGGAGAGTTGCGGGCATGAAAGTTTGTGCCTCGGTATTTTTAGGCTCCTTTACTCATATTTATTGAAACCCAAGAAGCATATTGGTTGCCAGATGCATTAAATTGGCATTTTTTACAGGTCCCCTACCCCACTATGTGATTAAAACTTCACCTGAGCGGCCCCTTTGAGGCGGTTTTAAATGGCTTTCGCACGAGATTGATTACTTAAGAATTTGTGACCCGTGGTCTGTTAGGCCTAATGACATTTTTACACAAAGTTTGATTGATGTACTCACGATGTGATTAAAATGCCACCGGAGCACCCCCTCTGTGAGGCGCTTTAACTGGCTTTAGTATCACCAATTGCGCTATTTAAGAATCTGAATTGTGTAATTACAGAGTGGAAAAGAATGTTTTGGCACTAGCCTAGCTGATGTACTCTAAAAATGTAATATAAACCGATTATGCTGGTTACTTTGCTGACCCTCCCTATTCTACCCCCTACATTTTGCACTAATTTGGAAGCTTAAGAATCGCTGATAGTGGATCTCCAAATGGACGTGGATGTACAAATCTCTGTGGGCTCCCGGACTATTAAGGGAGAAACTTGATTTAGATGAATTGGACTAACAGGAAGGTATGCATTGGATGCTTGGTTTTTGCAATTCTGATGGGATACAGGTTGGGGGGGGGGGGGAGATGTGGGAGGGCAGGCAAGTAATTGAAGGGACAAAAAGACTGGTTGGATGTGTGCGAGTTGTGTTTTTGGGATTTGCAGTCACGTATCGTGTACTGTAAGCCCCGTTTCAAAGAGGAAGCCATCTTCATCACCATCATCTTCATCACCATGATCATCATCATCACCATCATCAATGCTTTGCCTTTGGGCAGCTTCAAAAGCAAAAGCATTATAGGAGAGGTGTTGGTAGCCGCAACTACCACTTGGGCTGTGCATAAAATTGGAAGAAGTAAGATGCTACATCTAGTTAACTTTGTAGTATAGGCCAAACAAACAAAACAAAAAATTGTTTGATCTACGCAGCTGAAAAAAAAAATAGGGTCAGTCGGTCGGAACATTTTTTTACCCCCTTTTTTTTTGTTACTGGTTCAGAAAATTAATATCCTCAAAAATTGTAATTTATTTTTTTATGCAATAAAAATAACGGAGTGACATTTTTCCTTTTTCCCGAAGTATTTGAACCAGTTTTGTATAGTAGGATTTAGCGTCAAAACCGAGCGGGAATTTTTTTTTTTGCTTAGATATTTTGTCGTCTGTTGTCTATTTGTTTTAAGATGTAGCTACCCAAAATTCACTTTCATAAAATCTATATCAATACATGATCCTTTTTAAAAACGAATCAATTTTACCTATTAAAAATATTTTATTTTTTCCAATTCCCTTCTTTAAAAAAAACACAAAAATAATTAGCAGAGCGTGGTTTCGATCCACGGACCTCTGGGTTATGGGCCCAGCACGCTTCCACTGCGCCACTCTGCTCTGAGAGATAGTAACTCGAAATAGCAGCTAAAACATGTAGCCTGTTGCAATTTAAATCAATATTGCATCAGCTTGTAAATTTGCGGCGGAGCGTCATTATAGTCAAGCGCTGTAAGTAGTCGCACTTAGTTTCAGTTTCGGTTTGTATGTTTTATGGATTTAAAACCAAGTTATTATTAAAAACTGTAGACATTGCTAGTTTTATGTTTCTTTAATACGCAAATATTGGTAAGAAAAAGCGCCATAAGAAAAACAACAAAACATTTTTTTTATTTTAGATATCTGAGTAGTTTCAGTTTCACCTACAACCATTGTGCTGAAACATGTTACGGCTAATATTCAAAATGTTGCTTTTTCTATTGGACTGTTATAGGTTTTATTTCTGTGGAACTGATTTAACCAAAGTTTGCGCTGAAAAACCGTAGATTAAAAAAAAAGAAACTTACTTTGCGAATGTTTAAAATAGTATTTGAAAATTGTTTTTATTTACAAAAAAATGTTGAACGAAAAATCTGTAGAATACGTACTTCTTTAATGTGTTTTGCACATTTGAAAGCTGCTTAATCTTATGCTTTGATCTCCAAATTTTGTTAAATTTTTAAAATATATTCTTTTTTTTTTTAACACATAACTTTAAGTTATTCGTATGATAGGCTTTGTATTTTCTCAGAAAAAAAGGCTAATTTTTTAGGGAGCCACCACGCTAGGTTCGCACAGGCCTTGAAAACCTTTACAGTTGGGTAGAGGGGAGTGAGGGGGAGGGGGGTAAAAAAGTTTCACATCTCGAAACCAATTTGCCTCTTTGTTTTCAGTTAATGGGTAGATGAGTCTAAAAATCCCGGGACACAAATTTGCATGCCCCCCCCTGGGTGTCCCCCCCCCCCAAAAAAAAAGATATCCAGAAAAAAAAACTGTTTTATTGGCTGTAACTTATTATTCGTCAACAAATCAAAAGGATAATGTTAATCAAAAACGTTCAGCACACAATTCTGGACAGAAAAAGTGAACTAAGGCTTTTACGTAAAAGCATCCCTTGAACCCCAAAATGGTATTTAAAATAATATCACCCTTAATTTGCGTCTTTTCATTTGGGTGTTACAGTGATTTTTCGTGTTCAAAGTGCTTTTGCGAGCTCGCTAATAGCCCGACGTAGACATGCTTAAGATTTTCTGAAAGGTGGGAATTTATTCTTTCCATCCATTCTAACAAAAATTATTTACCTTTGATAGGGACCTTCCTACGCTCCTTTAAAGGTGAAGAGGTAATAGCGTAGCTTTTGCGAGCCTTCTAATATCCCAAAATGGACATGCTTAGGATTTTCTGAAAGGTGGGGATCTATTCTATCCTCAACTCTAACCGAAATTGTTCAGGGTGGCGTTCTACCAGGAAAACAGGGAAAATTCAGGGAATTTATCAATTCTGGAAAAGTCAGGGAAAAATCAGAGAATTTGATAGCCATATATTGAGATTCAGGGAGTTTTTAGCATTTTTCTGATAGTCGTTTTTCTCTATAAAGATTAGCTAACTCTTGTTTCACTTGTTACTTCTAAAACTTTCACTTTATTTCAGTTAAAACTATGTTTTTTCTTTTTGTTTTTTGTTGTATTGTGATAAAGCAAAACTCCTTAGGCCTAAGTAATATGGGCCCTAAGTATGTTTCTAGTTTTGGTCAGACTACGGCATTCCTACTCTTCACTAGTCCCAGTTACGGGAGTGCACTTTTCGATTTGAATGAAATTTGGAAAAAAAAATAATTTTTTTTTAGCCCGGTACTGCTTTTTTAAACCGAAAAAAGCATCAGGGAAAAATGTCAGTGGAAAAATCTGGAAAACCTGGAAAAAATTTCAAGAGGTTTTGAACGCCACCATGTGGTTTATCTTAGATAGGGACCGTCCTACTCCTATTAAAGGCGAAGATGTAATGGCGTAGCAGCGAAAGCGTATTGTGATTTTTCGAATTCAAAGTGCTCTTGCGAGCCTTCGAATGGCCCAAAATGGACATGCTTAAAATTTTCTGAGATGTGGGGATCCATTCTTTCCATCAACTCTAAGACCGAAGTAGACAAATGGAATTTTCTGAAAGGTAGGTATCTATTCTTTCCATCAATCCTAACCGAAATTGGTCAGCTTAGAAAGGGACCGTCCTACGCCTATTTAAAGGTAAAGAGGTAAAGGCGTAGCAACAAGCATATGGTAATTTTCGAATTCGAATTGCTCCTGCGAGCCTTCTAATAGCCCGAAGTGGACATGCTTAGAATTTTCTGAAAGGTGGGCATCTATTCTTTCCATCAATCCTAACCGAAATTGTTTACCTTAAATAAAAATATGAACATGATAATGGCAGTTTGAAATTGAAATTAGCCACTGCACCAATTACAGCTACACTTTAGATATAGGACCTTCCCTATCTAACCTAAACAATTTCAGTTAAGATTGATGGAAAGAATAGATCCCCACCTTTCAGAAAAACCTAAGAAAAACCCATTTTGGGCTATTAGAGGTCTCAAAAACAGCACTTTGAATTCGAAAATCAACATACACTTTCGCCGCTACACCATTATCTCTTTATCTTAAATGAGCGTAGAACGGTCCCTGTCTAAGTTAAACAGCTTCGACTAGGATTGATGGAAAGAATAGATCCCCACATTTCAGAAAAGCCTAACTAACATGTCCATTTCGGGCTATTATATGGCTTGCAAGAGCACTTTGAACACGAATATCCCTATAACAACCAATTGGAAAAAAAAGGAGCTTTCGCGCAAATTAAGGGTGATATACTTTAAATACGATTTTGGGGTTAAAGGGTTGCTTTTACGTAAAAGACGTATGCCATTTTCCTGGTCCAGCATTGTATGCTGAAGTTTTTTGCTTCACATTATGCTTTTGATTTGTTGATGGTTAAAGGAGTTACAGCCCAAAAACCGGTGTGGGGGGGAAGAGTTTTTTTAGGGAGGGGGGGGGGGGGGAGACAGTTGCGGGCATGAAAGTTTGGGTCCCGGTATTTTTAGGCTCCTCTACCCATATTAACTGAAACCCAAGAAGCACATTGGTTGCCAGATGTGAAGTAAATTGGCATTTTTACAGGTTCCCTACCCTACTATGTGATTAAAACTTCACCGGAGCGGCCCCTTTTGAGGCGGTTTTAAATGGCTTTTTCACGAAATTGATTACTTAAGAATTTGTGACCCGTGTTCTGTTAGGCCTAACGACATTTTTACACAAAGTTTGATTGGTGTGCTCAAGATGTGATTAAAATGTCACCAGAGCGCCCCCTCTCTGAGGCGCTTTAACTGGCTTTAGCACCAATTGCGCCAGTTAAGAATCTGAATTCTGTCATTACAGTGCGGAAAAGAATGTTTTGGCACTAGCCTAGTGATGTACTCTAAAAATGTAATATAAACCGATTTTGCTGGTTACTTTGCTGACCCCTATCCTACCCCCTACATTTTGCACTAATTTGGAAGCTTATTAAGAATCGCTGGTAGTGAATCTCCAAATGGATGTGGATGTACAAATCTCTGTGGGCTCCCGGACTATTAAGCAAGAAACTTGATTTAGATGAATTGGGCTAACAGGAAGGTATGCATTGGATGCTTGGTTTTTGCAAATCTGATGGGATACAGGCTGGGGGGTCAAGTAATTGAAGGGACAAAAAGACTGCTTGCGGGATGATGGGATAAAAGAGGAGGATGGGAGTAAGGTGTGGTTGGGTGTGTGTGAGTTGTGTTTTTGGCGATTTGCAGTCACGTATCGTGTACTGTAAGCCCCGCTTAAAAGAGGAAGCCATCATCGTCATCGTCATCCTCATCATCCATCTCATCATTATTCACCCAATCATCCATCCATTCATCCATCCATTCATCCATTCATCCAATCATCCATCCATC
>JAHWFP010003611.1:0-24121 GCA_023313725.1 Lithobius niger
TTTTTAATGCTATTCGTTCTTTTATTACTACTTTTATGATAGTCAATTTTTTTTTTGTACGTACTCTGATGGAGTGCATATAGTTTTTTTTTTAATGTTTTAGATTTTTTTTAATGTGTGGAATGGCATAAGTGGAACCTTGCCCTGCCAGCTACAATTCACTGTTAAGAGCGATGAACATATTTTTCAATTATCAGTTTTCAGTATGAATACAATTACAGAATCTGTTAGTTCTGAAATTCCGCCCCGTAAGCATGGCAATAGCATTAATGTTTCTGATGGTATTGTACAATTGACAGCGTCAGGTGGGTAGGCCTTGGGCCTAACGCACCCTGATTGCATTGTCAAGACTGGGACAAGTATACAGGCCTGGATGGCCCCATTCCTGACCCAGGTACGATCATGCATTCCAGACTGGTGTCTGTCAATTGAAGGGGAGGCACAAAATAGGCTGTCAGTGATGTCACAACCACGTGTGGCTTCATATCTTAGCCCGACCCACGTGTGGACATCGCCATCGCCTTCCCCATTACCCATTCGGGAAAGACCACAGCCTCCTCAATAATGATACCTACTGGATGCGAACATACTGTTGACCAGCCCTTGCAACATGCTATAGATGTACGCCTGTCGGGCATTATTGACCCTGATTAAACTTATTGGAGAAAGCCAAAAAAAAAAAGGTGATTCTTCACAGGCTATTAATAATTCGTCTCAAGAGATTGGTCCCAAAGTGGCACATAGAATCCTCAACAATGAATGAGGAATGGAACTTTCATCCTCTGTGTCTGATAGGGAGGCTGATGGACAATCATCCCGACTAGAATGGGAGCTTACGACGATTTTTTGTCGGATCGTTTTTGAATTAAACGACATGCCACTGAAGTCAACTCCGCTGATTCTTAAAGATCAGCGCTTATTTTGAGGACCGCAAGTTACTACCCAACTACCTATCTGAATCGCAAGTGTTTCATTCTTCTGTTTTGGATTTATGGGGACTACTGCATGAAGGAGGAGAGCCAATGTCTGTACGAGTGCCACTACCACCACACGACTTGGCCAAGACTGTATTCTGTTTTAAGCATGGCACAGGTTCAGCTCCGAGGACAAGACAGTTTACAAGACCTTTAAATATGATAGTTTTTTTTCTTAACTTTCGTGATGAGTTTTTGAATTGGGATCGAACATTGCTGCTGTGTTGGCTTATTTACTTACATTTCTTTCTGTTATGATTTCGAGCAATGTTTCTTTCACCTAATGTGACAGTTCACGGCAGGGTTAAACTGTGTGTGTGTCATCATTCGCCCATGTAAGGGTTGTTGACCAAGTCTCGTGTGACAAGGACAGTCCTTATTTAGTTTTAATTTCACATTGTCCAGGGTCGTGAGTTAGGTAGATCTTGAGTGCTAATTCTGTTTCATGAGCCAAGATAACCTGTGGTATTCCTTCTGACGGGTTGCTCAAAATCGTGTGGACAATAATTTGATCTGAATTTCCCGTTACAAACATACATTTTTGGCTCCATAACATTCAGTGAGCTGTCTAACTTAGTGCAGTTGGTGAACCATGTTTGCTATAAGTTCAGTCAACTTAAGAGTCTGGAGAGCTGTCATTACAATCCACCTCCAAAAGGAACTTCCATGGCAGAGAATAGCATAACTTAGGGAATTAGAAATTAAGGGTTAGAAATTCTACTGTAAGCATGCTATTTAGAGGGCCAACATGACAGTAAAATGTGATAACAGGCTTTAGCTTCCCATGCAGGCTGTACCCAAGATCCTACTGGGGGCACTTACAGCACTCCCCGGAGCCCTAGCTGACTTTATCGAATCCCTCAAATTTACCCCCCATTCTGTAACCAGCAGGCCCTATGAGTACATTAACCACCCAGGCCTTATTACCTAACCTAGATGGAGGCTAGCATTCTTAAAGCCTATGTTCGTAGCCGATGAAATATTCGTAATAAAAACAGACATAAACGCAGGTATTCTTTTATGTGTAAGATTTTACAAAAATGTATTATGTAAATTGAGGTAGGATAGGAAAGGTAGTTGGCAGTTTTTAACTTTAACAGCTACGGCATCAAAGATAAAATCTTCATGGGTTATTTGTGTAAACTGTCATATTTTTTTTTTTTTTTGTAGAATAACATCTGGCTAAGTTTATTACTAAAAGCAGTCATATGCAGGATAAACTCACCAGCTTTGTAACCATGGCTTTTCAGAACTTCTGTGTGTTATCCATACTGGGGTCATTTCTGCGAAGGTGTGTATTTGCAAAAAAATGATAAGCGAACTCAAGAAGTATGAAGCGTAATCGTTTTTTTTTTATTGAAACTTAACTACTTCACATGTCTAATACTAGGATAGAGCGCATTAAAAAATACATGTAGAGATACTTAGCACCATTCTGTAGACTAAACCCCACTCAATCTGTTGGATGCAGATGTCAAGTCGTCTGACACGAGTGTTTTTATGGCAATGATGTGCAATGCAGTTGTGAACGATCCTTGGTTAATTTGCTTTATAATGTTGCTCACAAATTTATCTTAAGACCAAATAAAATAAAATAAAATTGTGTAGTTCTATTTGAAAATGTAGATAAATAGCCATTTCACTGAAAAAATTATAAGAACCTGTTCCACACAGATGCACAAACTGCTTGAACAAAATAGTATCGAAATCAGCTCAACTTTCATGTGAATCCTAACTTTTCTTCAATGATTAAGACGCACATGCATCTTGTAGGGAATTCAACATTTTAAAATTTTCTGTAATTTTGTATTTGTCAACATTTGCAGCGCACAAATGTAGGCACATAACCCACAAGAGACCTTTAGCATTGTGTACAAGACTGTCAAACCTATCCTCGACTACAGCAATGGTCTGTAGTGCCACACCTTGAACAAAACATCAACATTGTGGAGAGTGCAGAGAAGGGCTACTCGCCTTGTTCCAACTTGCAGGAACCTGTTATACCCCGAACGACTCGAGAAATTACACCTTCTATCGTTAGAGGACAGAAGAAACAGAGGCGACCTAACTGAACTGTACAAGGTAGTCCATAAACTTTATGACATCCCAATAATTCCATTGTGAGCCGAGTCCAGAAAAGTGAGGTTAGATATTCGAGCCGAGTAAGAATTTTCCTTTGAAGCCAATTACTTGTTTGATATTTCCAGTGATATAGTGTATTTTAAATGAGCGGATTTCCCAGGATACATCCAATGTCTGTGATCAACTGACTAAAAAACCTGAATTTAAAATTAGTTAACGCAGCCTAGTGTGTAAGTCTCCGAGAATGACAATTGCTTCTTCTTCCGATTCTGAAGTTCGTCAGTAACTACCACGTTAGGTTTGCATCTGTGTTTACTTTTAACAAGAACCCTACAAATTCTTGCTTCTATTTAGTTCTTTAACATTTGTATGAAAAAACTTGAAATGCTCGAGTTTTCGCACAATGTATCGAGTAGAGCTTGAGCCTAAGTCAGATGAACTCGACTGGACTTTTCGAGTTTCGTACATCCGTACTAAAGATCTCTGGTCTCGACACCAAGATCAGAGGAGAGGCCATAGTCTTCGCAAGAAACACACACTGTTACAGATTGCTAGCTCCTTGTTTTCTCACAGTTAACAGCCGGAACAGACTGCCTGACGACATTGTCTGTTCTCTTAATCTAAATATGTTAAAAACCATCTCGATAAATTTAATTGGTCGGCTACTTGCATCTAAGTACTTATTGGCGAATTTTCAAAGTGGTGCCACTGTATTATCTAAAGCACAAGGTGTTACCGTCATATGGTGCCACCATATGACTTCACCATCAATCACCCATCTTAAAGTCCAACCAATGGGAGAGTGAGAAAGCCCAACCTTTAAAAGACAACCAGAAGAAGTGAGGTGACTTGATAAAAATTTGCCACTAGGTATATTGAAACATGTATGCACTTTACCAATGTTGGGGAGTACTTACAAAATTATTGAATTGCTTAAAATATGTGTCCTTATGTAAACTTTGTACCGTAATACATACAATGGATGTGAATTGTGTTGATTTCTGTTTCATTAGTGAACTGAGTACACATTAGACTGAAATACAGAATTTGCGTAATTGCAAATAACAAATAAATTACTAATGTGGCTAACCATGAAGAAACGGGAGTAGGTGACTAGACTTATTAACAGATTCGGTAACTTTATACAAAATTACAGAGTTCATTAAGAAGTGTAGTCAACATTGGAGTGATGTCTCAGCTGTGGTGGACGATTCTGCTATGATCTAGATATCCTGATATTTTGAAGCCAGTTATGTATTCCCATTGGAATATATCTCCATGATGGAACGAAATAAACAGCAGTGAGAAGACGGTTGGTATGACAGGTGTTTCTTTAATCGCCATGATGGAAGCTTATTTTACTTTTGATTTTATTTCTTTTTACCGTTAGGTAGTTTAGCTGCATTTTAATTTATGAAAAATAGTGATAAAGCATCCAGTACCATATCCCACCTGTAGAAGGTTGATTAAACTATACCATTGCATAACTTTCAACCTATTACCAATCTTGCTTGCATCTAATACCAGAAACACTATACAAGTTCCAAAATACTTTGTATACAGTAGTCAAATAACTCCAAATATTCTATTCCACATATTATTTACACCCCAGCGTTTGCCCACACGACACCACACACCAGAAATGCGGTCACTAGATTTCATAGAAACTGCTATCGTTGCTCAGTCCATGTGCTTTCGTATGAACCGATGTAATTTTAGTTTCGAGTTTAGCTGAAGCTTTAGTACTTTTTGAACATCACAAAAAATGTTGTTTACCTGAAAGGACTACGAGCCTTGCACAAGTAGTTTCGTACTAAGTTAAATGTACGAAGGTATGCCCTTTAAGTAGGCCTATTGGAAGCTCTATCAACCAACAAACGGTTCACTACTATGTTTCTTTGTGTTCCTTAAACTGGGCAGGTAATGATCATGCGAAATTACATTACAACTTTTGGCAGTGGAGTACATACTACATTTCTGATTGATAGGCCAAGTAGGACTTTCATTAACATTTTGGTTGTCATGAAATTATTTGGTGTACGTCAAATTATGTGAATTTTTTAAACTTCTTTTTATTCCGTGCATCTTTCAATGTACAGCTGCATTCTAACCAAATCCCACAGTGTCAGAGTTAATGGGTGAATTTTTCATGACTCAAAATTATTCTTCAACATTTTTATTTAAGGGCCAAAAAATAAAATGCTTTGTTTAACGGGAGCGTGCACATCAGTAAAACCCTATCGCGTGACGCCTTTCTATCAGTGAAGACCGCTGTTGACAAATTTTTGCCAAATTTCTGCCGTTTCGTTAATTTTTGACCGATTTTGACATTCCAATACACCATTTTAATCGCCTCGACGATACCTTTCCACGATGGAACATCCAGATCAATAGGGCAAAGCCCTGAAAAGTTATTCGAAAAAAAAACAATAAACATGTGGGTAACCATATGATTAAAAACAAATTAGCTGCAGACAAATTTTTGTCTATAATTGGTTTGCAGACAGTGGCAGAAAGTTCTGCTTCTGGGGTTTATCCACTTACAAAATTGGGCCGTCGTGCTGTGTTGTGCGATGATGTCGACGTCCAAATGACGAATTTAGAGATCAGTGAATATCTTTTCCATTGTGCAATTTAGCGAAGAAGTTCTATGGTATAAAGTCAATTTCAATATCACGCATACCACAACAGCAATCGCGTTCTAAGGTTGCACAGTTTGACATTACTTGCACACTGTACTCTTTGTTTCGATATCGACAGACGGCGCAAAACAAAATAAAAGATAAAAATAAAAGCCGCCCACATGGTCGATTAAACAAGGCATTTTTTTATGCCCCAACAAGGGACACAGTTATCTTGGTTAAAATTGACTTAAGAGCAAGCTTCTGGTGATTACTTTATAAGTCTGCAGCTGTAAATGCACCTTGGTCTCCAACTAAAATGTATTTTTGTCCCTTTTTGGTTGTTCTTACGTTTGCTTTATTCTCAGTGGGAGCAAAGAGAAAATGTGACACAGGCTTTGGATGCAGTCACTTGTCTCCTCATCAAATTTTGTTGGCCTACTAAGGAAATAGATGCAAGCTAGAAAGCATTGACAACTATGGATACTTGCAAACTGATATCTTAACTTCTCAGTGATATGAATGGGATTTTACTTTCCTTTCCTTCCAAAATAAATTATATTGTTCAAAGTTGAATGAGGGTAAAGCTTAAAAAAGAAATCAAGCTGGATACCTAGAACCCTCAGCACACGCAGTTTAATATCAAATATTTTCCAATCCCTTTTGGAATTTTATCAGCAAATGGATATAACTACAATAAAAACATAAAATACCAGTCTTTTATTTGTTTCATACATTAACCATTCTGAGCTGGATGGGTTGTTATTCTGCAGGGTGTTCGTAAATTTACAGACAGGGTGTCCTATTTACAAATGTCTGTAAAAAAATAACAGTGAAAGCAAAATAACGGTTTCATCCATTAGAAAGAACAACTCAAGAGTTAAAAAATAAATAAATTAACACTAATACTCTACCATGTGTAGTACAGTTGTTGAACAGAGAATATCTAACCAAATTTTCAATTTCGCACCAGGCATTGTCAAGCCTGTCATGGAACGGGAGCTTCACAAAACTGATAACCTCTGATACTTGCACACAGATCTTCTAATCTCTGATTCTTGCACACAGACCTTCTAACCTCTGATACTTGCACACAGATCTTCTAACCTCTGATTCTTGCACACAGATCTTCTAACCTCTCATACATGCACACAGATCTTCTAAGCCCATTACCCCAACATTGTTTTCGGGTGGGTGTGTGAGGAACCGAGGGGATAAAACCGTATAACGGACAGAACGGAACAATGTGCAAAAGATATGGAATCTATCAGTTTTGTAACCCGTAAATGTTTGAAAATACTTAGTGCAGAACTGAAAATCGGCTAGATATTCTGTGTATAACAACTGTAGTGCTCATGACAGAGTAGTACTGTTAATTTTTTTTGAGTAAAACTTTTTAAAGGTTTTTTTTTCGACGGATGAAACCGCATTACGACTGGTTTCAATTTTATTTTTTTATTGCCGTTTGTAAAAAAGCCAGTAATTTAGGGACACCTAGTTTTATTTGTATATTGATGAAGAATATGTAAGGTTTAGACAGTTTTATTGTCTTTAAACTGTCTTTGGTGATGGTTACCCAGCATCCATCTGGACTTTTTTTTATCATACTGTTGTTATTTTATAATTCGGCAAAGAAAAATTAGGATGCCTTGTTGGCTACAGTGTTTTTCCTTGGCTTAACATCAAATTACCTGACGTAAGTGTTAGTGCATCTGTTGGAAAGGGTCTTTACAAAAAGCTCTCTTTCTTGTCTTCAAAGACCACAAAACATAATTTCTATCAAGATGCATATTAGCCAACTCACGTCATGGTGAGGGCCAGCAACCTTGGAAAGTAGGAATGGTTTGTCAAGACTTTGTTAGCCATTCCATATTTCTTTCTCGGATTTGTAAGGCAAAGTTGCTACAAAACTGTTGTTGTATGAAATAACTGCAACTCATTAAACGAACAGCTGTAAACAAAACCTGCATGAGTATGACATTCCTTCATTCAATTATTTCTTCGTAGAATAATTTTACAATTCCGTTGACAGTTTTAGGATTTTACCGTAATCTACAAGGATTATAACGATTTCCACATTAAACTTAAATTGAAAGTGGGGATTTAGCAGTTGGTGCAAGTCTCTTTTTCT
This sequence comes from Lithobius niger, assembly GCA_023313725.1. Lineage (NCBI taxonomy): Eukaryota > Metazoa > Arthropoda > Chilopoda > Lithobiomorpha > Lithobiidae > Lithobius > Lithobius niger. The sequence goes on from JAHWFP010003611.1 coordinate 7,809, forward strand.
AATCACCCAAATTATGAAGCTGCCGTAAGAAATGGTGATCGCATTATGAAATATATGTTGAACAGAAAATGTGATGATACAGCATAAGGATTAAGGAGGTTGGCTTGAAATGAAACCATAGAAAAAGTTTGTTGAAGCCAAACACATAATAAAAGCCATTTTGAGGTGGAGCTATGTTTATGCAAATTAGATCTTGCAATTTTGATTCACACTATCCGATTTGCACATCTTTTTTAAAACTGGTGAATATTTTGAATTTTGTAATCATAATTAAAAACGCAACAAAAGAATATGTAAACAAGCACTGACGTTGCTAGTGAAATTTTAACCGTCAGTTTTACATGGGATTCCTTTCAAAAGTAAAGTAGTTGTGCTTTGTCAATAAATTATATGAGTAGTTTAGTGTTTAAAATTGGTGCAATACTCATAGAAGTTAATTTGTTTCAAGTTTAGAAAATAAAAATATGCATACGGCCACACAAAGTCAAAAAATGTTTCTCGGGCAAATAATTTCTAAAAGAAATTTTATTGCGGATTTTATTTATATTTTTTATTTACTGAAAATGGTGATGCAGGGTGAGGGTACTTTTTTTTATCACAAAAAAGGTCTTTAGCTAAAAAGCTTCCAGTCGGATACATTTCTAATTTGATTAAAGCAATTTTGGAACGTACGTTATTTATCTTTGCACTTGTACTATTCTACGATGGTAAATGGGAGCTCATGCCTCACAGGCTTTAATACAAAATCTTCAATCTACAAGATGGACTTAAGATGAACGATGAGCACGATTTTTGTTTTGAAAATTGAGGAAAAAAAAGCTAAATGTGGGGAGATTTCTAGGATGCGGGCCTGAGAAATATTTATTTTTATTTGTGTGGCCTAAAAACCAGTGTTTTAAGATTAAGTGTTCAGTTATTATTCGATTTTAGGAATTCAAGAAAATAACATTTTATTTGCTACATTTTATTTATTTTTGTATTTTTTTTCATTTGATAATTTTGTTCAGTTCTTTTGGGGGTAGTATGTAGGAGCAAGCCGATAGAACTTCTTTTCTTTATGCTTTGAATTACATTTTATAAAAAGGCCTCGCCTAATGCGTTGATGAAAATACTTCTTGAAAGGATATTATCATATTATACATCATTAAGTATGTCGATACTTAGGGATGAAGAAATAATTGAATTGCTTTTTTTTAAGCTGCATAAACTGCCTCACCTTTACAGATGATATGAGGAACCAAATACATATGTTTTCCACCTTCTTTGGGTAATAAACTCCTTCTGCGTAGTTTTCGTCACATTTTCTGTTATACAATGAGATACATGTGCAGTCATTTTTAAAACACCAACTCTTTCACTAATAGAATCAGGTTTTGAATAATGGGATGACAAACATGAACAAAGGATCATATTCTGAATTTAACACAGTCTATAGTAGGCTTGCTGATTCTTCAGAATTAATGTGCATGAACTGTCAGTATCCCTTTACAAACAGTTGTAAATCAAAAGGAAAAACTCAGTACGTTGAAGTGGTGAAAGAGTCAAGCGTCGGTGACTTTTCAAAATTGTTTTTATGTCATCATATTGCACGTCATGCCATGGACTTAAGAAAATGAAGGGGGAAAAACATATTTCCGAAATTAACAATTTCATGGAAGTAAAAACGTTAGATAGTATTCAGTGCTACGGTTGTTTCCTCACAAGAATAAATAAATAAAACATTGGTAAAAAATACAAAAGTTATTTACACTAAAAGTAAATAATGGAGGATAAACTAAGTAAAATACACAATCTCAGTAGTCCAAAATATATAACCTATTTCAAACACACAGTAATATAATAAATATCAATGTAATAAATAGCTACAGGGTGAAAGACATTCTTACAAATACAAATATTTGCCGCATTTAAGAAAAGTCTATTATTGTGGAAGCCTATTTTTTTCCCTTGGTCACAATACAACAGAATGAAAGATGATCTAACACACCCCTATAAACAAACGCATAATCACTACGACTCCATCTTGGAAAAACGTACTGATGACTCCATCTTGGAAAACATATCAGTGCTTTTTCCCAAGACGGAGTCGTAGCTATTGTACGTTTGTGTAGGGGTGTGTCAGATCATCTTTTATTCTGTTTTATTGTGACAGAAGTAAGTATGAAACAACTCCAAGACACAAGCAAACAAAAGCGTCCCATGCCATGTCCCACAAAAGTATCCCACTGACATGTTTTATATTACTGAAATACTGCCGCACTTTTTGGTCTTTGCTGAAGTTTTGTGTAATTTATTAATGCAGTGAACAAATTAAAGTCATTACCTTCTGCTGGAAAATTCACTGAACTCTGGCTAGAAATGAAGGTTTTTTTAATTACAATTTTAGAAATAAAAAAAAAATACTTGTAACAAATATAATCCTCACGCAGGGAAGTGAAAATTTGGAACAGGCTGCAGAAGTTGCCAAAATGTCTCCTGGGACTATGCGCTTTACGATGGTGAACTCGTTGACTACTGTCCAATTTAAAAGCTTTAAAATATCTTGTTAACCAATCGTTTTCATCTCGAACCTTTCTGACGTTATATGCTTGAAACCAATGGCTGAAATGCAGATGATGCGCCAGGCATAAACGAGTGGATTGGCCGAGATGTTGACCAGGACGACCAGTTAGCTTATGTTTCGTTAGCCGTTTGTTGGTTAAACACAACACTGATTCTGTTTGAGCTCTGTATTCTCGTGAAGGTTAGGAGTACACACTTTAATTTAGAAAGTGTTTAGAAATGTTTTGATGATTATTACTCCATGTGACTTAGCCTCAACTGATGGAAATCGATACAATTTTCGTTATGCTGAAACTCGAGGTTGGTCATGATTTTGTCCCAGATAGGCTAGCTACTGGATAGCTACTGTCGTCATCAGAAATTTCCTTATAATTGATTTCATCATTAAACGTGATTATAGACGAGTTGTTATTGAAATAGGGAGGTTGCGATTTTACTTAAATACGGCAATTACTTAACAGAATGTCTCAAACCTAAGTATGAAAAAACAAACACCTTTACACTTACTGAAATAAATAACTAGCATATATGACTTTCTAAGTTTTTCGTTTCTTTATCATGTACATTCAAAAGAATGTATTTAATTTGAGAATACTTAGTGTTATTCTTCTCTTTATAAACTAAATCACACGTCACTGATGACAAAACTTCGGTTTAATGTTGTTCGATTCTGAACGCAGGTGGTTGGTTGGGTCACAACTGCTGGCCGTAGCTTGGAGATGAAAACCAAACAATAATGTTTGAAAAATAATGACATTTAATAAATAAAAACTACTGCAAAACTACTTTGTTATTACAATCGTTGGAATCATATACTTACCACTCTTAATTAGTGTTATCATTATCGCATTGGAACGGCATATTTATTTATAAACTCCTGAATAATAGAAACATTTCGTGGATGATTTTGTGCTCCAGGAATTTAAAAGTTTCTTTTTCATCTTATTAGTTACGTGACATCAAACTCTCCATCCAGAATTATATACCTTGTCCGAGGAATGCACAATGTTCACACTGGACAGAATTATCTGTAAATAGTTCCCTACGATTTTCCAAATTGTCAATATTACATTTAAGAGAGTTTCTACCATTCTCCGAATTTTCCCATTAACATCGTTTTTACATTTTCTACATTGCTGTTTGCCCATTTGTGGTTCATGTTTTTGGGGTTAGTGTTTAATATGGTGCACATATTATTTTGACATCAGCTCAAAAACAAAGGCAAGCTAAAACAAAATTGCAATACTCTTGCTTTGAGTGTTTGTTTTGTTTACGATAAAGCTGTTCACAACAGTACTATGAAGCTAAATTAAAATATCTGTAAACCAATTTTAAGTGAATGCATGAAGACAGATTACATTTGCAAAAGTGTAGCATGTCTGATATTTTAGGGAAAGGTTGGCCAGCAAAACAAGATGACGTAGCTCTATTTTTAAATGGTTTACAGTTGCCCGACACCTGCCGTTACGAATCTGTACAAACACTGATGGATCGCGTAGTTTGTACATGCGATGGGTCTGTGCTGTTAGGTGGCAGTGTGCTCCCTGTTGTGCAGGCTCAAGTGAAGTGGCAGTAGTCCACAATTGCAAAGTGGCAATTCCTTATCATTCGTTTTTCTGAATTTGCTGTAACAGGATCTGTCATGAATCCTGATCATTCGTCTCTTGAATTTGTTTGAACAGGATACGTCATGAACCCTGAGAGACCTAAATTCATTTCAAGCAATCTCTCTAGTGTGCAAATTCAAAGGTTTTCCCCCGTTTAAAAGCAATGAAGTGAGAGAGATGGTAGCCGGTGTTGTTTCTACAGCTCAAAGAGTAATTCTCACCATGCATGATGAAGGGATCTATTTATGTTCTGCGATTTTGGCCAACCAGTTCCAGGGGATATGGAGTTCCCAGTTTTTCGTTATTTCGTACTTTTCTGGAACTGTTCCTTTTTTTGTCCGACTTTTTTTCCCCAAATATTTGGACATGTAGTTCCGCACTTTTTCAAAAGTTGGTTATTTTAGTTAAAGTACATTACCAGCTTCTGAAAAATTAATGTATCTCTCCGACAATGGAAAGGAGGAAACTCGCTAATCCGTTCGCCCAGCACATTTGGCTACCTACTTTAAGAGAGTCATAGTGAATTCACGAGAAAACGTAATTTCGTTGGACTGCGAGAAAAGTTGTCACAGTAATCTACCTATTGTATTGTTCTTTTAGTTATACTACAAAATAAATAAACACAAATTTTGTTTAAAATCCCTTATGTTTAGCTACCTTCTATCATGAAGACATTGCCAACATTCCGTATTTGTGATGTACAAAATCCCTTATTCTCTTGTCGGTACAAACCACTACGACCCCTGCAATTTCTAAATATTGTAATACTGTGCAAGCTAAAACAAAAATTCAGGATTAAAGGAAGTGTTTTAAACAGTTAGTAAATTGCACGCTAAACAGAATTGCAGTTTGTCATCAGATCGGTGATTACAAATTACCACAAATTAAGGAAAACCATGGACGATATGATAGTTATCAAAATTCATTGTTTCTTAAGAATGGATTTGTAAACGGATGACCAGAAGCTTAAGAGAATGAAGATGAGTGATGAGCATAGTAATGACATTATGACATTTTATGTATAGTGACTGAGATGTTTTTGCAGCCAACAGCAATATCGCAAAGATTTCCGACCTGAATCTATTTTCACATTAGGTGCAAGTGAAAGTCTTTTTACCGGTATTTATTAGATCCCAAGGTGGATGTTTCCATAGAAACAGTAACTTGACATTGGGCAGTGAGGCCAACTAAGGAGCACAGTTTACGCCTCATTTCGATCGTTGTGTCGCTTTGAGGCATACACAGGAAGCGGCAAACAGCAACTTTGCTCGCTCTGCATTTCCCGCCATTGTCAAATTAGTTACCCTAAAAAGGTTGTTACAGTTTTAAGGCCAAAACACGCCTGGACTAGTTCACACCCAGTACTGGTTTTTGCGGAGCATAGGGTTGGCAGGTCTTTGGTACCTAAGTTCTGTTTGGTCATACATACCCCACTCGTCTACGTCGGGTGGCTCCAGCATCCCATATGGGTATTTTAAAGTAGTTTCATTGGCCTCGATTGGGTCATTGGGGCCCAGAGGAGTCACCTTGCACGTTGGCACCACTGAGCTGATCTCCATCCACTCCTCATCATGCGAGGGGGAAGGGGTAGCACGCAAGGGGGTTACTTCATGCCGCAGACCCCCTAGGGCTGGACGCAATTTGGGCGATGTAGGCCCACTGCGGCTACTAATGGAAGGCACTTCATCGGTCATGTAGTCGCTGTGGCGAGACTGCTGTTCAAGAATGTCTGGCCGCTGGTCGCATTCAGGGCGGCCATGGGGGCCGACTGGACCCCCGTTCTTGGCTGCACCAGCTTTCTTCTCTTGCTGTTTTTTTCTCCGTCGGCTGTGGCACTTAACACCAACAATAATAATTATTCCTAACAACACAACACCCACGGCCACCCCAATTATCAGCAAATGATCGTTGCTCATCTGTGGGCTGTATATGCTCGTACTACCCCCACCCGGACTCACTGCTGTTGTATGTGAAGGAGGTGCCGTTGTCGGCAAGGTGGACAGACCCCGACCTTGGTCATCTGGCGAAGTCTTCTCTCCCATTGTTTCTTCCAGAGTAACCAGGTCGGGGGGCACTACTCCTTTTGGATGGAGAACAATATCAAATTTCCCGTATGCAGGTGCTACATCTATTGTTGTAAGCAAAAACTCAAAGCTGTCATTTGTGTGCGCTTCAGCAGATTCAGTAACTTCATAGTAAATTCTTCTTTTCACCAAATCCTCATGCGTAAATTGAAGCACTAAACTTTCATCAGAGGAACGCTTGGCTCGTTCCGTCAAGGCCACCTGGCGCAACACACCATATTTAGGATGACGCATGATTGTGAAGATAGGAATGCTACGGCTCTGCTGGGCCAGAAGGGAAGAATTGAGCACGGCCAAAGTAAGCACTGCCTTGGATCCGATTGGAACATTATATTCTTTCTGTTCCAAAAGTGGGGTCACCAACACACGAAACACTTGACTTTCTAGTGTAATTTCTTCATTCCACACCGTTGCAGTGAAGGCATCTTCTGATGCCGTCATATCCATTTGCATGTACAAAACCTGTTCTAAGTCTATGTCATTTTGCTGGAACTGAAAGACAATTTCATCGTGCATTAACAACATTCCATGTTTTGGCTTGGACGTGACATTGTACCATATTCCCGAGCGATTACCGTTAGTTTCTGCCCCAAGATTCCACGATTTGAGGTAGACAGCAGTGGTCCCCTGAGGAATACAGATTCCAGACTGGTTTGTCATTTGTAAAGTCAGAGGTACAACGTAGATATTAAAAACTTTGTACAGTGGTCTGAATGCTCCATCAGAAACTTTAAATGTAAATGTAGCCGTATCATCAGAGCCTTCGTGGACGTAGTATAAATTGCCGGTGTCTATATCCTTCTGGGTAAACGACAAAACAGCCATCTGCAAGTCATTCCCATGAACCACTTTCCCATTAGAGGGACCACTGATAATGTCATAGCGTAATTCATTCGGCGACGTGTCAGGATCAACTGTCAGGAGATTGGCACTTAAAATTTGTACTGTTTGGCCTTGTACAACTTCAATATTAGGTGCTTTTGTAAGTAGTTCAAATGGCTGGTCATTCACGGGATCGATAGTTATGTTTACAGTAATATTTAGCAGGATAACATTGGTTCCCCCGCTCTCTGTACTGTCCAAGTAGACACTAAACACCATGGCATCAAACAGTGTGTCCGAGTGATCATGAATATATTCCATTTTCTTACCATTGACATCAAGTTGAGTAATTATTGTTCCTACAGTTGCGTTTTCACCGTCTATCACAAGTACTCCATGTTCGGGTGTTTCACTAAACACCAAGTGAATCTTCGGGATAAACTGCAGGTTTTCGGTGTCACTAAGGACTTCCGTTAATCCTGAAGTATTTAAATTTTTCTGCTCAAGAAGTACTCGCTCTCCTTCCTGGACCTGGAGCGGTGTCAGTCCGATGTAACGGTCCAGACCCTCAGGATTGATTTTCAGTACTGAAATTTCAATGTTGAAAACTTTATCCCGAAGCGGTGGAGCAAACAGACACTCGGCATCAAATACAAACGAGTCCACTGCTGTTAAGTCGGTAAAGGGTTTAGTGTGCTCGTACACCACCAGGCTTGTATTGATTTCTCGTTGGGTGAAGCGCATAGTTTCTCCAGCACCTCCTTTGCCGTCTTCCAATAAAATTTTGCCGAGCAGTGGTTTTTGCTTGACAATGAAGACAATGTCTCGTCTCAGATCGCCATCGTTAGTGATGACCACTAGGTTTTCCGAAGTGATGGTCTGCCTTACTTTGGGAAATACGTACAGCTTCTTATTTGTTTCTAGTTCCATGCTGATTGGTTTGGCAGAGACTGCAAATGACTGCCTTGATCCGATGTTTACTCCATCAGTCACTTGAAAATAAAAACCTCCATCTGGGCTACCAGTAGTTCCTGAAAAATAATAACAACAAAGATTATCTTACTTTCGTAAGAGTCGTTTCCAAGAAATTTACAAGGAAAAAGTTAGTAAACAACTGGCACCTAGTAATTTGTAAAAGGCAATTTCATAGAAGAACATTTTCTTTCGTGGCACTCTTCGTTACACACCTTAATGTAAAAAGAACAATGTAAAAAGGAATAATTGTAATCCAAGGCATAGATGGTTTGTACAATTTTAAATGCGGTTTCACGATTTTTATGTTTGATAATTTTTTCTGATTTTTTTTTTTGGGTTGATCATTCTTTCCAGCTAACAACCACCAACAAAGTTACAAATTTACACAAAGTTTGCTCACGCGCAATCCAACATCGTGAACAGAAAGGAACGAAATAAATGAACATCCAAGGCCCAGCCTATCCAATGGTGTTGTACCCTCGTAAACAAGGAACTCGGCAGTCACCTTGAGCATGAATGGAGCCTGGCGGTAAGACCTATACTGGAACCATACGAATACCAGAGGCTTCGGAACCGCTCAAATTCAAATCTGCAAGATGTCCACAGTGCTAGAAATCACGACAGGTGGCCGTCCAAAATTAGCGAGAAACGAAGTATCTCGAGGTTTTCAAAGTGATCGAACTTTATGAATATTTGTATGATTGAAGCAGTTTTCACAGCAGGCTGTACAATGAAATTTGTCGAAGCACCAACAAATTCGTAAGACGTATCAAACACATCCTTTTTTTTTTGCATTAGACTATGAAGTAAACATTATATGTAGTTATTTTCTTCCTAAGCACAAGGTGATTTAACAAGTAGAACCGCGGCACCCTCTAACCGCGACTGACTGAACTAAATTTTGTCCGTAGGATATTAGTTATTGCAGTCCAAACCTCCAACTTTTAGCGAACAGGTCAGAGAAATTAATCCAAGGTTGTTACAATAACTACTGATCTCCAGAACAGGTCAAGACGCATTTCGTGGCTGGTACTTCACCAGGGTAAACTGGACATGAAGACATTCCGTGTTTTCTACCCCCTCGACAAGTATTTTAGAAATGAAACAATAAATCACAAAGGGAAAGAGTTAACAAAGTGTACAGCAAGGGCGCCTGCAGAACATCAAAACAGGTACGTTCAAAAACTCGGAAATGGCAAAATAGTGCATGAAATCATGTGATATGTGCAGTGGGGTCTCTACTCTATCCCTTGCAGATGTCACAAAGCTTACATTTTAAGATTTACGCCACAATTATAGGCTACAAACAACATTTTTCTGCGAAAGTGATATCATTTTACCAGATGGTTGCGGTGAGGACTGGAGTTAGGGTCCTATCGGAGGCTTTACATGGTCACGTTGCCAGTGTATAGCTTGGGCCGGCTCAGTATATAGCGGTGTAGAATACAATACTCGAAAGTCAGGCTATCCTTAAGGAGAAACAAATCCACAATCCATGGTTTGAATCAACGGAATATGTATAAATGTTTCTAGATCCAACAGGAAATTCAGTCACATGGCTTTACTTCCATGCTGTTGACCACTCCCCCAATGTAGGCTATGTGTAGCCTTATTAAAAACGTCAGTTTTTATCGCTTCATTTACACATTTAGGCCCATCTAAGAGGGTCAAATACTTGTCAGGTAGAGGGCATTTGAAAATAAAAGACAAACTTTGAGAATAGCAATTAAAACAAGTAAAACATCGTGTAGAGCACTTGCGTACAGAGATATCAGGAAGATGTCGGAATTAAAGTATGGAATTAAAGTGTGGAATTAAAGTGAAGACCGGCCTTCCACTGTAAAGGTTTCTGTAACCGCCGCGCACACAAAGGCATTGGGAGCAGAAGCGTTGTGATTCAATTTACTTATTTCTTTCTGCTTTGTTTTGCGTGAATACTGCTCAGATGCAGTAATGGAATTAACAAACTCTTGTGTGCTCGGCGTATCTTGAGTCCTGGAGGTATTTTATGAGCGGCTACGTCTTCCTGGAGGAGGCGGCTTTAATCGACGGTGGCCATTAATTTTGTAACCATCTTGGATATCAACAAGGCACTCTGCTGCCAAAAACGTACAATCGATTATCTGTGTTCGTTCTGCAGCAAACTCAAGATAGGCCGCGCACACTTTAGACGTTATTTGAAACGTCTAAATAACGTCACTTCGTTTAACCAAGCATTTTCGGATAAATCCTTTGTAGGGAAACGAGCCTTTGTCTTCCTAATCTTCCCTGACAATAGGTGGTTTTTATTAAGAAATTAATAGTGTGTGTTATGACCCCTTTTTTTTTTATGCTTTACAATCTTTTTCTTACTGGATTTGAAGGGCAATTATTATTATTTTTTTTATCTTACCTGTGGGTGAAAACCAGAAAAACTGGGCACAAAAAGTTGTGGTGGAAATATGTCACATACGTTCGACCCATACCGCGATTCGATTGGCACCTTTCTGACCTTGGACTGTGCCGAAGTCACAGTTAACAGGTGTAGCGAATAGTTCGGACTCAGAGCTGGCTGAGTTAGCTCAAGCGCTTGCAGACGCTACACCACTTAGTTGGCTACAATACAGAAAAAAACACTTTCGACAGTTTTAAATAAAAGATAGCCTGCAATGTGAACAAAATTTCACGACGTTTCGGGAATAAACAGCACCCTGTTATCAAGCAAAAAATTAGCAGTCAAGCATCGTTACATCACTGAACCTCGAATCATTAGTTATTTTTATCCCATTGCCCACCAATGCACAACCACAAAATGCCCGAAAATGAGAATATTAATGAATACGTTTCCGTCATGCGCAAGTTAGGCCTTTCGGATTACAAACTCTAGTCAAGCCCCACTCCCTCCCACTCCACCCACTTATTCCGATTGTGGGTTTTCTTTCGGCATTTATCACTCCTGGAACTGAGTCTAGCATACGAGGAAGAAATTTTTAACTTGGCTTCACTTCGTTCTTGTAAGACGAGGTGTGGTCTCCCGTGATTTGCTGTTTTGTTAGTAAATCTGGGTTCGTTCTTTAAAAAAAAAAAAAAATTAATGTTTGCTTGCCTTTTAACAGGCTTTGCTTTGACATTACCAATTTTGTGTTATTATTTGTAACGATGGTTGATTGCACATTTGTATGCACTTGATAACGGGGTGCTGTTTATCACCAAAAAGTCGTCGTTTGACAATTTTGTGTACTTTGCTGGCTTTCTTTTCTTTAACTAAATACCGATGCAAACCTATTTACGTTGCCTTTTGGACTTATATGTCAGACTGCCTGAGCGGGGAATCGAACCCACGACCTTTGAAATCAAAGGCCGAGGTCCTACCGCTGAACCAGACTGACACGGCCAGAATTTTCTCTATTAAAACTTAGTTGGCTACGCTTTAGCTACCTTAGTCGGCTCCGCGTCCGAAATAGTAGCTACATCTGTTGGTAATAATTTCAGTTCATTCCAAGCTCAGAATGGTCCTATCAAAAGCATATTGTAGTGATGCAGTAATGAAATTGTGGTGTCCAGTGTGTGTCACATGTTACCACCGTTGCTTTTGTGTCCGTTTGTTGTTCTTCACAAAAGTGTCCTCACGGTTCGTCTCCGTACCCACCTGTATGAATAAAGACCACTCTCCGTTGATTGAGGGCGACTTGCGTGAAATTACTGATGGAGTAATGCGTGTCACTTTTGAGAGCAAGGTATCCACTTCGCAAAGACGAGATGAGGAAGGACAGATCTTCGGCACTGCTGTCTTCGTCCACGGCTGCCAGTTGGCTCGGTGTTATGGTCGTTGTTGACCCTTCCCACACCTATGTAGAAAAAATTAAAATTAAGCTAGCTGTCTACGGTCAATCATATTGGTTTGTTTTCAAAGGAACTGGTTTCCATAAACAAAACTGGTATGCACAAGCAGCAAAAATTACGTACAGCCCTTGATAGGTAAGTTGCAACTCCTAACTTTGGTTTATATGGGGTTACGGAAAACAACAAACGGTAAACCAGCTAAGTGACATGGGTACGTGAAACATAAGGTACTATACCGAATAAGGTAGAATCTGTATTCTTTCTTTGTAGTATCAACACTAGTGTGTTGCCTAATAGACATGGGACAAAACATGGACGGAGCATGGACGTAACTATGCATTTCTAATGCTCTTTTTTTTTTATAACCAAAATTGTGCGGAGAATGAACATACACATGATGAACCAGACCATGCCAATGTCTATAAAAAGGAAGACGAAAAAAAACAACAAATTAACTGAAGGATGCGTTTTGAAAAAAAAACAAAAAACATTAGAGTTCACATCCCTGTGGAATTCACAGCTCTGAAGGCATACAAATAAAGAACGGATTAGAGTTCACTCAAATGAAACGAACTCCAATTTGAACTCCAATTCATGGGAACAAACCAACAGACAAACCTCCAAAATAATAAAATGCCTGTATAATACAGAAAATAAACATCCACTCACAGACATAGCCCATTTCGAACAAACTACAATCAGAACTCTTAATACAATGGAATAAAAAAAAATATAAAAAACTCCAAAAGAAATAAAACGTCTGTACAATACACAAATTAGACACACCCACGCACAGACATGGCCCATTTCAAACAAATTGCGTTCACTTTCTGATATTACTATGGAATAAAAACAATCCTAATTCGCTAAAAGTGCAAAAAACAAGCGCCCTTAAAAAGGGTGGGGCAAGGTGGCCTGATGGTTAGCATGACCGTCTCATGTGCCAGAGGTCCCGGGTTCGATTCCGGCCTCAGCCACCACTGGCATTTTTGGGAAGAGAAGGACCCTGCGATGTCTCGTGCACATGTCGATTGTGGCATGTAAAAGAAACTAAGAATTTCCGATGGGATATACCTAGCGAAATTGTCCCTCTCTCCGTCTGGCGCCATGGCTGCAGCTGGGTGGTTGGCAAAAGCTAAATCACTTAAAAAGGATGAGCCTGCATGTTACACATCGCAAATGCACACAAAAAATGCCCACACAGCCATTCACACGAAACATAATTAAATAGGTGAACCCCAAAACACACACTAAACAAAGCCCAAATAACAACAACACACAAATTAGCTTGTAGAATACCTAAATTAACCAAACCCACATGCACACACTCACGGACATGGCCCAATTCAAATACAAACCATTTTCAGACATTACCAGAGAATAAAAAACAATCCTTGTTCCCTGGAATTCGATTTCATATTAATTATAGTCTGTTTCATTCGAGTGAACTGTTCTCCGTTTGTTTGGTTTTTTTAATTTGTGTACCTTCACAGCTGTGAGTTCCTGGGGTACGAGACCTAATGCTTTTTTTTCTAAACGGCCAAGGAGTTTTATGTTCAGTTGTTAATCAGATTACACTGAAAATTGTTGCCTTAAACTTTAATGATGAGAAAAAGTCCCGATGCTCACTAGACATGAAACAAGCACAACCACTAAAAATCACTGGTAAGAAATGGGCGAACAAAACTATAAATGCAAAGTTATTGTAAAGTGGTCATGGTGCCGCCACAGATTAAAGAAGGTCATGCTTCGAGTTTCTGTCGGGGCAGTTATTTTCTTTTTTTTTTCAGACTAGTTTATTCACACAGGGCCATTCTTTAATGCATTGATTATTTAGTCTCTCTTTAGCAGTTTGGTTTCCACCTCTGTTAATGACATCTGGCGAATAAAGTGTGCGGCGAGGCATCATCGCTCCGATTCAATGCTGAAACAAGGCTTCAAATTTGATGTGCTAGGTGTGTTGCAAGTGTCGTATCTGTGCAGGGTGACGTTCTAGTATCTGTGAGTGCTGTCAAGAAATTGACCCACCATCGAAATACGAGTCATGTTTAATGAACAGTGCACATTGTGGCTTTTTCTCATCATATATTTCATTAAATGGCTAAAGGTAAACTGGACTGAAATCTAACCTGTAAACCCGTATTGTTGACCACCTTGGGGAATTCATCGTTGATGGGTTCCACCAGCACCAGGACTGGAGTTGCCAAACTCTCTCTTCCACTCTCCTTGATCCTGGCAATGATGGAAAAACTGTCGTGCAGCGTCTCACTTCCATCGTGGACAAACTGGACAAGGCCGTCGTGGAGCATGGCTGGACTGAACTTATTTAGAATAATGCCTGGTTTAAGGGCACTCTCCAGGTGTCCGTGTAATGGAGACGATCCGATTTCGTACTCATTGATCTGATTAGCGGCATATCGGCTAAGCACAATGACATCATTGGGCAGAAGACTCACTTTACCACCTTCTTCTACGGTGATGTTTTTGACCTTCAGAAGAATCACTTTGGAGATGATGTGTAACTGGAACTTGAGACCAGTCAATTGGACCACACCGTTGGTCACGTCAAAGATGAACGCGTCGTCCGATACGTTCCGATGTGTTTGCACATACTTCAGTTTACCCTCGTTGATGACGGCTTGATCAAAGATGTTAGCCGATAGGCGACGTTGATGTTCCGAACCAAAATAGTTGTTTTCGACTTCGAGATAACCATGTTTAGGTGGGACGTGTACGACATACGTGATGTCCCGTGGATCTACGTTGGCGTGTGTCACCTGTAATAACGACTGGTCAATGGCACCTACGTGGCCCTCGTCTACAATAAGGGTACGGTTGTTGGCAATGGTCAGTGGCTCCCAGTAGCTCTCTGGGAAGATCTTGATTTCAATTTCGGCTTCGGTTTTAGCTTTGTCAATTTGTGCCACAAGTGAAACGCTGTCCTGCAGTGACAAAATCATACATATGTTAGGAAAGAACTCGGACACAACAAATAATAAAAAAAAAATCAAATGGACACAAAGTAAAACTATGAACTTGCATATTAAACACAATAAAGAACTGCTAATTCGTTTGAGTTTTCTGACACTGTGACCCAGGTCGAACAACACCAGCTGTCGAGTGTTTAGTATTTTTGTAGAAAAATGATTTTAGTTGAAAGCAATGCGATGATTACAAACTCACCCACAATAGCCATAAAAAAGCTTTAACTGTCTTCTAAATTTTAAGGCTTTTCCAAATATCATTCACAAGAAACAATTAAAACTTTACTAACAAATGTAACTGAAGTAAAAATTAAAATTTTTGATATTTCTTCTGGATGAATTTGCAGTCTTTGCATTTCTTTCAAGTACTTCTAACCCAACGAGTTGGGCAAAATATTTCTCACTTTTCTGAGAAAAAAAAAACATTACTATAGTAATCTAGAGTCACATTAAGTGCAACTTTTCGTATCTTCTCGATTTGTTTTTTTTTTTTATTACTCTAACAATGATTCACAGCTTTTGGAACTTTTCTGAGTATTCTCTATCATAGAATGATGCAAATTCATCACCGATGTTCATACTTTAATTTTTTAAATGGTGGCATAGTGCGATATTTAACTAAACTCTGTTAGCATTTATAGGGTCTTGTTAACAGTAACGATGATTTCCAGACTTAAGGTGAGTCACAGGATTTCGAACCAACATTTTGCTGGGTTAGAGGCAACAATTGCAAAGCCTGAAGGGCTCTTGCTCACTTTGGTTCGTCCCCTGGAAACCCTCGCAATGCACTCATGCACGTTGGAACCTATTTCTCCTCTTTTCGAACAGGTTTCCAACGTGATTGCAATCTCGTCCACTGCAACTTCCGGTTCTGGTGTGTCCTGTTTGTGCGATCCACTCTTCTTAATGATAGTGCATAAAGATCAGTGGTGGCGGCATGAATAATTTGGGGCGTCGGACGAACGTCTAACTGGAAAATCATCTAATGGGATAATTGTCTAAAATCTGCCTAAATAAAAAATCTGGAAAAGCATCTAAACGGAATAGCGTATAATGGATAATTGTATAATGGATAAACGTCTAACTGGAATAACGTCTAACTACGGTTTGTGATGTTATATGTATAGCCGCAGCGAGCGCGGTAGCGCGAGCGAGGCAGGGATATTAGACGATTTTCCATTATACGAATTTCCAGTTAGACGCTTTTCCGTTATACGAATTTCCTGTTAGATGATATTCCGTTATACTGTTTTCCGTTGTACGTTCTTCCAATTATGCGATTTTCCAGTTAGACGATTATCCCTCGCCCCGAATAATTTGTGTGGGAGCAAAATTTAGATTTGTAATGTCTGTACGTGATGGATGCCAATTCATGTGGGACAATATTTGAAGCACTTTGCCCAACAACAATCGATAATGAGCTTGAATTGCAGTACAGTAGTACAGATTTCTACGTT
>JAHWFP010003612.1:0-12415 GCA_023313725.1 Lithobius niger
CTCAAATATAAAGAATAACTATTTCAAGAAAACCACATATCGATATGAAGTGCCTTTTTCCAAGAATCAATCAATATGGTAAACGAACAAACAAATATAAAAATTCCTACTATATTTAATGAAATCCCTATTGAACTGCTCCAAATTGGTGGGATAAATGAGATTAAAATAAACTGTTCGACTACTTCTTGCTTAATCAAGAAATCGATTAAGCAATGCCCCGACAAACCTTCGGTCTGATTTTTTTAATATAAATGTGGAATGTGCACTTAGTGATTATTATTATTATTATTTATTTTTGTATTTAACCTGTTACGTTGTGTTTATTTTTGTTTCGGATGCCTACTATGGTGTTATGTTCAAAATAGTACTTGTCGACTAATAATGTGTTCAATATTACCCCCATATTATTCGTTATCATGTGCCCTTCTATTGTTACTGACTTATACGACACACACAAGTTCACCATGAACTTCGAGCCGTCGTAATAAACTACTTACTTACTTAAAAGGTAGACGCTTGGTCCTATCGCTTAGGGGAGAAAAGAGAATCACGTAAGGAATCACAGACGGGATGCACGCCTGCAGCGACCTCCATTCCCATGTTGCAAACGGTGCATCAAACACCACCCGTGTGCTCAAGATCATGTGTTTTTTTTATGGAACAGCTAGCGTAGCTGGGCTGGCAATTCTAGTTTACTAGCTGGACCCGTGCATGTTGCACGGTGATTAAATTTCCTGGAGTTGGCCTCTCCGGGTGTTTCGTCGTGTTAGTAAATTAATTGGTGCTTTCAATTTCTGCTCTTTCCCAACTTACACTCCCCAACCCTGCCCCTGGTTTCCCGCCTGCCCCCCCCCCCCCCCCCCCCGTAATCCACTGCACGCCCTCCGGCAGTGTAGAGTTTGTATACTGCCAGCCCTTCCTCCGGCACCCTTGGTGTTTGTTCTGCCCCCTGCCCCCCCCCTCCCCGAACACCCTGCAACCCCACACCCCACTGCACGCCCTCCGGCGCATTGTGGCTTTTTCAATTTCTTCCCACGCCCCCCAACCTGCACACCCCGTTCCCTGCCAGCCCCCCGACCACCCTTCAGCAGTGTCGGGTCTGCCTACCTGCAATTTTTAGCATTCCTCTTCCCAATTATTTCCTCTAGAGATTAAAGATTTAGGCCTAAGGCTGCCAGGTTGAATCCAGTGAGCATGTGCGGACTCCTCTATAAAAGGTGCCCGGGTTAAATGGACGAACATCTCCTCCTCTCTAACCGTCCGCGTGAGTGGTCATCATTGTTAAAACAGTTTATGCCTTTGATTCAGATGCTACTATTGCTTATCAGGGCACAAAGGCTGCTCATTTTCAACAGTTTTCAAGCTTTTCAACGCATAGGTATTTATTTTCACTATCATGAAATTCGCTCAGCTCTGATTTCTGTTAAAGTACCAAAGCAAGATTTGAAGCCTAGAAGCCTTTACACTATACGCTCAAAATGCTACTACTTAATAGTACCAAGAATTTACCAAGATAATACTGATACTACTTACGCTAACACGCTGCCTCTTCCACAAAACCAGGATACCCGGGGCTGGTCGCGACGAGTTCACATGTAGGCAGATTCGTTTCGTCATCAATGGGCGGGGACCGTTACCACGTCCGCTATCTATGGATAGAACGACGAAGCTTCATTCCTAAGCGATCACCGGACGGAAAAAAAATCTAAAGAAGCTGGAATTTTAGGGAAGGAGAAACACAGGGGGAAAAAATAACTGCTTCTTACGTAAATGTATAAGTTCTTTGTTATTTAGCCTTCATGCTTTATTGCTTTGTTGAAGACTGTTTGTTGGACACGGGCGCTCTGCTCATCGACAAATGCAGCGGATGGTTGCCATGCCAACAATGCTGTGCAGCAAAGCCGAACAACGAACATGTAACGCTGTTCTAATTTGCCGACAGATTTTTCCCTTTTTACTACTAATAAAGCATATTTCATGGGATAAAGAATAGCTGAAGTTCTAGCCTATTGTTTCTACTTGAATTTCTTTCTTATTGGATTTTTTTATCTGCTGTAATTTCGTCGGTATTTGTTCTCAAACGCCGAACAGCAGTGCTCTTCCAACACGATCACATTGTGCATCGCCAGCATTCTCGGCCCAGTTTTACTGCTGCGCCATCTGAAAACTCCCGTGGCGTAAGTAAGTTTTCAGACCCGTGCAAAATGGAAGTTATTTATTTATTTATTTATTAAATAACATTAGTCGTCAGTTTCAAAAAGAATTGGACGATATCAAAAATAACAGTTTCAAAAAAAAAAAAAAAACTTTGAACAAACAAGAGAGCAAGTCGGTCCCTTCCTATCAACAATAACGGGCAGAGAAACAATTTTGCAAGTAAACTCTGAACAACAACTTGAAAAATAATATGCGACACCTCCTAATAACAACTTTAAATATATTTTCAGCACGTTTTGTTAGCAAACTATTAACGAACAGACCATGCCTTGATCGCTTAGGCAGGGCTATCTACAGTACTGGCCGGATCTTGAATGAAAAATAGCATACGCCACTAGGTTGGGAAATATGGCCACCGAAAACGCCACTTGAGCGATGATTGACTCTTTCTGTCAACCGAGGGCGACACCGTCCGTACAAAATGCAACGTTCCTTTCCTTGCTACACTTTCTGGATACACGAAACGTGTCGCCTTTTTTTTCCAAGCGCAGCGAAATAGCTTAACTATGGCTGAGTGATACCTTAAAAACTATTTAAAAATATTTTAATACATAATAAAAATGTGTCACGCAAATCTACGTAAAATTAAAATTACATTTTGATAACCGCCACTAGATGCCAACAGATGTCGCTCCTCTCCGTACAAATATTCACCGATGCGATTTACCAATTCCCGAACAGACCTCAAGAAATGGGATAGTCGTGGCGTCTATTTTGAATACCCCCTATAATTCGTTGTAGGTCGTGCCAGTTAGTTTAGTGGCCGTGGCTTAGGAATGAAGCTTCGTCGTTCTATCCATAGATGGCGTACGTGGTAATAGTCCCCGCCCATTGATGACGAAACAACTCTGCCTGCATGTGAACTTGTCGCGACCGTCCAGACCTACACAACAGGGTAGATTAAAAAGGTAGTGCCGCTCTTTTTCTCACAACGGTAAACATTTGGTCCGAAAGAAGTACCTGCTTTCAGAGATTTACCACCAGAGGGCGCTGTCGCCAAGTAACGGAAGCGCAAAGCATCATGGGGTTCAAAACTATTTAGCGTCACTAAAACAAATTGGTAACGGTAAGAATACAAAATTAATCGTTTAAAATATACCATAATTCAGATTAGGACATTAAAATCATGTTAAGAAAGATCAGAACTGGCTGATCGCTTTACTTTTTTAAATCCAACATTCAACGTTTAAACGGGTTGTCGTTACGAGTGGAGCTAACTTTAACACATGCATGTTTTGTGTTCCGAGAACGCCCGACGAGCGTGCGCTTCGCCTGTTCAGGCTGAAGCTGCATCCGTAGTTTATATTTATTGTAACGATCTATATACAGTTTGAATCGAACGCAGAATAAGTTTTCAACTTCGGATGTTGCTCACGCACGAGATTTTCGTCTATTTCCGCAGGTAGTGTCGCTATACAACGGTTACCATGGCAACGACGCTGCCATTTTTTATTTCAAGTTTCGTCTCCTACCCGGACCAGACAAGTGCTGCCTTCTGGTGCCGTTGGTGGAAGCAGGTCTTATTTTAGCCCCTTCTTTCAGAAAGCGTCACTACCTACTTAATGTACCCTGCTACACAACAAGCCGGCACTACACCACTACCGACGATGTGCCATACAGGGAGTGGGAATCAAGAGGAGAAACGGAAGAGCCACCCGTAAAAGGAGTAGATAGGGGTCTACTCCTATGCTGAAGCGTACTGAAACCCTGCAGAACCAAAGTTACTTACTTTTTTTTATTGAGCCTAAGGAGGTCTACATACCATCTGCTCACTTACTTAACTAGGACTTAACCTAACTTAACCTAACTTACTCTCTTAAACCAAAAGCCAAAACATCACTCTCAACCTCCTAAACACCCATATACAAGTCCCACAACACCAGATTACATGATGGACACTCAGGGAGCGAAAAAGAAGAGAACCACGGTGGGGAAACCAATCAGACCGTGAACCGGCGTGTAGCCTTACAAAAGGCAATAAGCTGATGCAACGAACCGATACCAGACACCGAATGCGGGGGGAACACCGAAAACCGTGAGCAGGGGATTCCGTCCCTCACCAACCAGAAACCGCCGCCAAAGTTAGATTTGATTTGATTTGTACATTGAGCTATAAAGGTCTACATATACCTATGTGCTCATGCTAGCCTACGTAATGCTACCTTAACCAAAGTTAGTTGCCGCCATGTAACAATGCAGAAATTGAACAATGACTTTTTTATTTATTTACTTATTTATTTATCCTACAGGAGTTTACACGGCCTGGAAGCCACTCACTCCATCTAAAGGGCTAAAAACTATACTAAAAAAGTAACAAGCCAGCCAACAACACCCCCAAAATTAATCTAATTGAGCTCCATTAACCATCAAAACGACCGGTCACTGCGCAGAACCTCAGAACTGCCCGGAAATTGTTCCTAGCATTTCCGACCCCTGTAGGAACACCTAACATCACTGGCAGGGTAGCACCAGCCCTCAGGGCAATACGCCTGAACTGAGCCCAGCGCTTACAATCCAACAAGAAGTGGGCAACAGATTCATCCGCCTCTCCGCAGCTACACAGAGGAGACGACCTCCACCCCATCCTAAACATATGGGCATTAAGGAGCACATGACCCGTTCTCAATCGAGACAAGAGTCCTGCATCACGCCTTGGGAGACATCCCAGGGCAACCGGGACAGAGACAGAGGGGTGCAATGCATAGAGGTGACGGCCCGTCACACCACTATCCCACTCCCCCTGCCACTCCATGGTGGAAAGAGACACAAGGACAGGGCGGAGATCCCTATGCGCATAGGCAAACACAACTAGACCACTGCCCCCATTTCTAGCAAGGGAATCCGCTATCTCATTGCCGTGAACGCCACCATGTCCCTGGACCCACCGAACCTCAATGATACAGCCCTCCCCGGCGGCCCGACAAAGCTTCGAGCCGATTTCGAAAGCCAAAGGGTGATGTACCCTAAGCAGACGGAAGGACTGCTTCGGAAACCAAATTGCAGAAGCAGAGTCCGAGAAAACTGTAAGGCGGGGCACACCCAGCTCCAAACCAACATCAAGAGCAACAGACAACGCCACCAATTCACCCACAAAAATTGAGGGGACAAATTGCAGCCGCCGCGAGAGACAGAGCTTAAACTCTTCCACAAACACACCAATGCCACCAGACCAGGTCTCCTGGAAGAAGGAGGCATCACAATAAATGTGAATCCCACCCCCTCTAACCTCCTGGTCCACAGGACGACGTTCAAGTCTAAAAACCTCCGACAATCTTTCACACCAGACCCAGGGACATGCAGGCTGCACCAACATGGACTGACATGGAATGACTTTTTTACATTGAAGTCTAACAATTGAACTTAGCGGGCGGACCAACAGCGTGGTCCTTGATAATCTATGCATATTTTACAGAATTAACCACACGTTGGCACGTGCTCCGGTAGCTAGTATCCGGCTATTGCTTAGCTTCGGTCAGTACCTGGACAACGAAAACACAACGCATTAGACGTTAGTATTAGTACTGAAGATTGACAAGACTGCTTCAGAACAAGTTAAGGGTGCGTTTAGCCAGCTATCCTCGCCTTTGCATTCTCACAGCTAGAACTCAATCGCGATGGCAAAGGTGATATTGTCATGGTAACAACGCTAAATGAATTAGCTAAATCCGACATCGTTTGAGTAAATACTAGCAGTCTTATAATCCGTGCCAATAATATAAAGAATTCCTCATGACGAAACGATTTTCCCAAACGCTTCTGAACTCACGTTTTTTGCTGTTTTCGTTGCGAGGCGGCAGACATAAAACCGCCGCTATGTTGGAATTTGAGGTAATTTCTAGCTTCTAGCTGCGAGAATGCAAAAGCGAGTGGTTGCGTAAACGTGCCCTAATGCAGGAAAAGCAGAGCGATTCACGAAACTGAAATTTTCGTTTAGCAGCTAAGGTACGTTTGGCAGCGAAGCCAACTTTGGTACCGGACAAATAAACTGATCCATTACTGGATGAAAAACATCGGCCGAAGCCGATATCAATGCAATTATCGGTCGATCCCTACCTAACAGCACCCAAAACTAATTTTTTTCCAGCAAATTTTCGAAGGGAAACCTGTTAGGGGCCTTTTAGGGCTTGCCCACCCGTGGCCTTAAATCCACCATTGCTCCAGAGCTTACCACCAAAAACCAACCACATGTCGCTTATATAAACACACTCGTAATGCTGTGAAACATATTAAGGTGTCACCTTAATGTGTTTCACAGCGTAAGAAATTGGACAAGAAATCCACTCACAGCATTCGCTTCACATAATACTGTAGTGTTTTTACTTCCATGTGTTTTTACCCCTGACTACACGACGGGTTCCTTGGTGAATATGGTATTATTGGATCTGCTTAAGCAGTAGGAGACCAAACTTTGATCGCCGCCGGGTCCAACCATTACCAGTCCGCCAATGATTTTTACCTCATGTAGTCCATTATCTACAGAAGAGATGTCGCCACTCGACACCCGTGCATTGAAGCAGCTATGCAAAACGGACATCACGTTTACTTTTAGTTTTTACAGGATATTGATGATAATGTCATTATCTTGGCATAAACATTTGATGCGCATGATAAAATGTCTCCATAGTCCGTAGTGGTGAAATAAAATAGTGCTGTAGCCATGGGGAGAATTATGCCGGGGGGTGGGGGAAACTCTGTTTAGAAAACTTTCCAGTTCCAGGGGGATCAGTTTTTTTTTTTTAATTTCTTTTTCAGTTCAGGGTATTACCACGTCCCGCATGCAGTGTTTGTGCACGAGACTTTTCTGTAACACCGCATGAGGATTTATTTATTTATGTTTAGAGCAAAACCCAACAGGCTTACCACCCCTTACCACGCACACGGTACAAAATATCCAACTCAGAAACTAGGTAAATCAATCAGACAGAGCATGGAATCCGAACCGCCTTAAGGTTCTAGTATTTATACGAAACAGTGTGCGGATACACCCCTAAAAGAGAAATTCGTGACAATCATAGGAAGACGCTTGATTCGCTATGCCTGAAACATTACACGCTCTAGAAAGAAATGTTCTACTGTTTCAACCTCAGCTCCACAATAACACCGTGAGAAACAATTATTTCATTCTGGAGAGTCAAGAATCTATTCAGAGGAACCTACCCCATGCGAAATGTGGACACCAATGATGCTGTTGCCCTTAGCATGCGGTCTAACTCTTTCAGAGCAGTGAGAGAAGGGCGCAGGTTGAACAAGTGCCTGCCCATACTGTCCACAGAGCAGGTTTCCTCTTACAGATGATAAACATCTTTACTGAGAACCACATGAAGATCACTCGGGCTCTAGATACACTTACACTCTAAGTAAAAGACGGCTTGAGCCGACAGAGATAATCTGCCACATGATTACCCTCCATATTAGCATGCCCTGGGACCCAGCGAAGAGCACCAAATAACATCGACCCGATGTCAATCACAATTGGTGGTAAGATCTCTGACCAAAGCATTCAAAATGGAGGAATCAAGTGCTGATCAGTTAATCACAATAAAAACTACGCCCAAAGTCAAACCATGGTCACTGGCTAAGGAAACGCCTGCAAGACAGTCTGCATCACAGTTGGTAGTCTTGACAGAAGGTGTTAAAACTGTAGCTTAAGGTCAGGAATACAGAGCCCTATAGGCCGACTCCTAACCTAACCCCATTATCCTTATGTACACTATAATCAACTAATAGCCGCTGAAGCAGGGTAGAGTGCCCAGGGTCAGAATGAAACGCCAGTTGCTCTAACAAATCGCGCTATTGCAGCGTTCATACTCCACCTACATGCCTGTCCACAGAGAGCGGGGCACAGACCCGCGAATCTGCCCTAATGTATTCGATAATGCCCGTTCTGTAAGACTGTAAACTCTTACAGGTCAAAAGAAGGTGCTCTGGGGTATGGTCAGTGCCACAGCGGAGACACCTTGGGGACACAGACCAGCCCAGTCGGAACTAATGAGCTAACAACAAGGCGTGACCTGTCAATAGACGGTATAGAATAATACTCTTTGAACAAAACACAAAGTCTAGAACCGATTTTTAATAGACGCCACCATGCCAATGGAAGAATGTAGGGGACATATCACCAAAGACGAAGGCACTTTTACACACTTATGAATTTGAATTCCACGTAGACTCCTCAGGAGAAGAGATTTTATTTTATTTTAGTTCTGAGCTATAATCAATTCTAGTCACCAGTCCAACTTAATTAGATACAAGAAATGCAATAATAGGACACCAAAAGTTTAAACATACGTTTAGAAAACCTCCCAGCTGGCAACAAAACCAAGTACATTGTGCACATTAACCTTAGGTTCCTTGTGCCCACGTGGGGCCACACTCCCAACAAACTTAGTAAATTCAAAGGAACTCCCAGAATACAAAGCAAAGCACTCTACTGAATAGCATACAGCCAGCAGCGGATCAGATAGTGCTCCATATTCCTCCTCAATACCACGCAAGCACTAGTCAGATGGTACTTGTTGGATGCGCAACAAATGCTGATTCATTGGGACATGACCCACCCTCAGTTGAGATAACTAGGAAACAGATTTTGGGCCTATTACTTTATTGAAATATCAAGCCTCTACGAGGTTCTACGGCTGGTTCGATTTGTACTGCTAAGAATGACTTTGTGTACCAAATTTCCTTCTTTTCCTCGAGCAGCAAGAATTTGTTGGTAAAGCATCAGGGAGACGGCTCGGAGGGAGCTGGGGCCCTTGAGATAATTTTATGGGGGTCCATCGCTCGTTCGATTTTTACTGCTAACAATAACTTGTGTATAAAATTCCATGCGTTTAGCTCGATTTGCAAGAATGTGTTGATCAAGCATCAGGGAGGAAACACGAGGAGGGGGGGGGGGGCCCGGGGGGCCTTGGAGGTCTTTCATGAGGGTCATGGCTAGTTCGATTTGTACTACTGACAATGACTTGTGTTTGAAATTTCATGCTTTTAGCTCGATCTGCAAGATTTTTTGGTCACAGTTGCACTAGATGCCCTTGAGGATATTTCATGGGATTGCATGGCAGTTTGAACTACTATGAATCATTTGTGTACAAATTACATGCTTTTAGCTCGACCTGAAGAATTTGTTGGTCAAGCACTAGAGGATATTTCATTGGGATTCCATGGCCGGTTCGATTTGTACTACTAACAATGACTTGTCTATGAAATGTCATGCTCTTAGCTCAATCTGCAAGAATTTGTTGGCAAGAGAGGGGTCACAAGAGGGGGTCGGCATGCACTATGGGCTCTTGGGGATATATCTTGGGGATTCTATAGTTGGTTCAATTTGTACTGCTAACAATTACTTCTGTACGAAATTTCATGCTTTTAGCTCGATCTGCAAAAATTTGTTGGTCAAGACTCAAGGAGGGAGCATGAGAGAGGAAGGGGGATTGACAGTTAATAGCGCATCGACAGCTAGATCTTTAGCACTAACTTCAGTCACAGTGCAGTGGCGTGGGGTGCCACTGCGCCACACATTACAGAGATGTTAACCAAATCCCGAATCTATACCTTATAGTAAATGTGTACCTCCTGCAAAAATTGAAAAACCCCGGACAAGAGGAAAGAATCATCACTCAATTGACACGCTGTGCCTTGTGAAAAGTGAAAGCGGCGACGAACATCATCAAGATGGTGACAATCAACAACGTGTCAGAACGTGAGTGGCTGGTGACACCAATGACATTCAGGAGTGATATCCCCCCTCAAGAGGAAGCAACGAGTGAGATTGGTGTGACCAATACCCAAACGGACTAACACCACCTTTTCCCGGGGACTGTGGCGACAAGCCGAGTGACATTCGTAGACAGTGCCATTTATAGCCCTCAACTTATTGCAATCTTGGACGTAGAGCTGGATAGGCGTCCAAGGGAACAAGGCACAGATCGCTATCAAGAGGACCAGAAAAGGACCCTTTCGTTGTAGCATTAGCGTGCTCATTCCCAGCTATCCAGACATGGTTCGTGATTCAGCAAAAATCACAATTTTCCACTGCGGGTAAGCAGAGCTTGGATTCGCTGTGTCAAGGGGTTACGAGGATTGTATGTTGCCAAGAACTCCAGGGAACTCATGGAATTACTATATATCATAAAATTCGTGCCCTGAAGATCAGGATACATTCAACAGCCAGACCAAGTGCCAGAAGCTACGAGCGGAGGAGCTGCTAGGCGCCCTTATTGGTTATTTCATGGGGATTCCGTAGCTGGTTCAATTTATACTGCTGAGAATGATTTGTGCTCCAAATTTTATACTTTTAACTTAATCTGCAAGAATTTGTTAGTCAACCTCAGAAAGGGGCACAAGGGGGTGGGGGGGGGGGAGTGCTGGGGTTATTTCATGGTGATTCCTTGGCTAATTCGATTTGTGCTGCTAAGAATGACTTGTGTATCAAATTTCATGCTCTTGCTCGATTTGAAAGAATTTGTCGGTCAATCCTCAGGGAGGGGGCACAGCGAGGTGCTAGGATTCCTTGGGGAGTATTTCATGGGGGATCCTTGGCTGATTCGATTTGGGTTCCTAAAAATGACTAGTTGCTAAGAATGACCAAATTTCATGGTTTTAGATTGATCTGTAAGATATTGTTAGTCGAGCCTCAGGGAGGTGGCACAGACTTTACTGGTAAAAGGTGGCCCTGGGGGTGGCGTATTATGGTCCCCTACATAATAAAAAGAAAAGCAATTTAGCCACACAGGGCAAGAGTGCAGTGCCCCCCCCCCCACCCTTTAATAAAAGAAAGCAGTTTTTTGTCACACAAGGCGACAGCCCATTGAAGCCCACCCCTTCATACAAAACATAAAGTAATTAAACTTTCGCCATCACACAAAATACATCTTTAAAGGAACTACAGAGGAATAACTTTAAAAAAAAGATTTTTTCTGAAAGATTACAAAAAAAATTAAATTGGGGCCAGTAAGGGTCTCCAAAAGCCTCTGGGTCTGGAGATGGTTGCCTCCTCAGCCTCATTGTAGTTACGCCACTGGCACAGATCTATTCTTTCAGTCTTCGAGTACAGAGGTGTTGTGGTTGTTAGCCTAAGTCCATGCTCGAAAGGCGGGTAGACCTTGTTGAGGACTTCATTGACTTTTTGTTGGAATTGAATGGGATCCTTGAAAAAGGCTTGGTCACTGAGCCGGCTGTTTGGGTTGCGAGGAAGACTATCCATGACATTATGTTTATCACAGATCCGAGGAATCTTACGGCCAGCCGTGAACGAGTAGGCGGATCGGAAGTTATGGAAGTTAGCTTGCGAGATAAATTGTAGAGCGAGTCAAAAACGGTTGTCGCGTAGTTTATGATTCGGTTATTTCCGATTGTTGGGCGGCCGTATAATCTACGTGGTCATCTTGTAGACATAATCAGGGGTTGACTTTAGAATAGAGCATATGGAAATGTATCCTCTAGGCTCTCGTAGAATATTAAATAAAAATAAATAATCAGGTTTGCTACTGTGTTGTGTGTGTGCATGCGTGCCTGTACGTCTGTTGATTTTTAACTTGATTGTTTGTGTCTCTTGATTGTTAACTCAAATTGCGCATTAACGGGTAACAAAATTAACACTCTTTTCCGCAGCGTCAAACTGGTAGGAGCCTCAAGAGCTAGCTGCCCCAACTACAAGTAAGTCTAAACATAAAACATATTGTTAGATTTCTGGCTAGGTTCCAATGTAGGCTTAATATTTTATTTTGGCAGACTTGGTTTTATAGCTTCTTTATAAAAGTACACGTCTATTTCCGTGTTTCCTTTTATCTAAAGCGTTTATCTTTTTATTTTGTTTCACGTTTTAAAGATATTTTTTTCTAATTTTTAAGTTCGAATGGTTAATACTACGAACTGTCGATCAGTTATTAACGTTCGGTACGTAAGTTGCAACGTTTGACATATTTGTTGCAAACGCTATAGAAATCCCTATCCGCAAAACTTAAGCACGTATTTAACTTAGGAAATTCCGGTTTCAAAATCGGGATTGTTTGCTAAACCATTTCGAACGACGAAAGGTTTTCCCAAAAGGGTGTTTAGGGTTAGGCGTAGGATTTTTTGAAAGTTGTATTCACCATTTTTTTTTTGCGATTGTATAAAAACCATGCTCCTCCCTCCGATACGCTACTGAACAAATACCGGAAATGTCCCCATAATCTGTCTTTTAGTGCTAATATGA
>JAHWFP010003613.1:0-17749 GCA_023313725.1 Lithobius niger
CAAGGACTGATTCCTGCACCGAACCACTCTGCCATCTAGTGAAAGTTGGAGAACCATCATGAATCACTTCTAGGCCACAGATGTCGATAGAATTTGCAAGTCTCTGACCATCGGAGTCAGTGCGGGTCGAGCCCCAATTGAGGTGATGGGCATTAAAGTTGCCTGCAAGTATGAACGGTGGAGAAAACTGGGAAAAGCAGGACAACCACAAATCAACGGTGACAGACGCAGTGACATGCACGAATACGAGGGATACCCACTGCTGCAACATCCACACCTGCACCATGCACTCATTCAGTCCAGGAATATCGTTGGGCACAGGCCACAAGAAGAATGGAACCGACCACTTTATGAAAATCCCTACTCTGCCATCGACAGTCACATAATCTACTTGCTTCAAACTCACTCCACATGTCTTATCAACATTTGCCTCCTTCCAAAAATGTTTTATGCTTATTTTTCGTAAAGTAACCCAACTGGCCCAAATTCGTCAATTAACTTCTATTAAACCGTTATGTACGCTATACATATTACAGCGCATATGTATATGGTAATTCCTGAGTTTAAACAGCTGCAATGTTAGTTCTAATTAATATCCACTGACATAATTGGGCTTAAATAAATAAATGTTTTCCAACAAGGATAATGAAAACTGTTTACATTAATTAGAAGCTAAGCTATGGCAGTTTTTTTTACTTTGTAGCACTGTGCTTTTAGTGTTATTTTACAACAAATGCCATCTTTAAGCTACTGCAATAACTGTACTAATTAAGATAAATGGATGTGGTTAGGATTATATGAAATATGAAGATGTTTTTTTTCCAACAGGGGTAATTATAATGATTTATATAATTCAGGAGCTAAGCTATGGCAGTTTATCTATGTTGTAGCACTGTTGTTTTTGTGTCTGTTTACCTCAAGTTCCATCTTTAAACTGCTACAGTATCCGTACTAATTTAGATAGATAGATATAATAGGCTTAGATGAAAGATGAAGATGTATATTTTCCAACAAGGGTAATTGTTAGACGTCCCAAATTGGCCGTCGCCAATAAGGCAATATTAGTGTAACAACAGGGGCTTAATGACCATGATTTGGAAGTCCCAGTTCCTGGTGTTCTTGTTGTGTGCAAGTTTGGGACTGGTGACAACCCTGCTAGCCCGGATCCGGTGGATGGTGTGCAACTCGGTAACGGAAGTTGCTGAAGAGTGGTTCCCTTGGTTACTGAGATTTGTAACAGCCGTGACGGCTGCGAAAATCGGCACTTCGACTGGCACTAGGCCAGGAGCAACATCACCATTTTTGACCATTTATTTTTAAATGTTTTTGCTAATTTGGTAAACCGTTTGCCTTGTATTAAATGTGAGGTGTATTTAGAAACATGTTTGCGTTAATGCTTTAAAATGGTAGTAGATCGGTTCATGTAAATTAACCTCAACAAGTGGTAATCAGAGCGTTTTTTCCGCGATAACGTAAATATGGCAAACTTAAACCTAATGTTCCTTCGAAATTTTAACCCTCTTGTATGCAGTTAGGCTCGTATGCAGTTTCAAGGCAGCAGCGACTTACTTCACAACAAGTGACGGAGGATGAAGCCATTCAAGAATGACAAGGTGAACCAACGAGGATACAAGACAGCAATTTCAAGATGTTTCCTGGTTTATTCGAAATAACGGCAAGTACACGTTAAGTGCAGTCGGAGTCATACCAAACAGTTATAATGGTATTTAAATGTCAGTGTTCATACATTGAAAAAACGTAGTAATTCCGCCAGAAATAATTTAAAGGAATTGCAGTACAACTAGTTGACGTAGGACAGTGTACCTAGAAAGAAAGAAAACTCGTAAAGCCTAAGAAGTGTACAGTTATATTATTTAAATATGGCAGACTTAAATCAAAAGATGAATAGCCTTTCAAATATCCAGGTATTAGACGACAAAAATTTCGCATCCTGGTCATGTCGTGTAGAAGCGCTCGTAAAGCAACGAGGCATTTGTGGTTTGGTCATGACAGGAAAAGCAAAACCAACCGATGATAAAGAGTTATCCAAATGGGAATTAGCAAATGAAAAAGCAACGGGGTTGATAACTTTTAAGTGTCGATCTGCTAAAAATTCAAATTCCTAGAAACTTAACAGAAGCTTATACGATTGGGCAACACTTGAAGAATAGGTACGAACCCTCAAATATGTTACGTTATCTAGCTTTAAGAAGAAAGCTGCACAATTTTCGTAAAACTGACGACATGTCCGCAGCTGAATTTCTAGGACAAATTGGTGCATTATTTCAAAGTATAGCCGATACTGAAAAAATAATCGATGACGAAGAAAAAGCATGCCATATAATTCTAGGCTTGCCTGCAAGTTATGATAATTTAGCGACGAGTTACTTGGCACCCCTTAAGAAGACTGATAGCCTAAAGTCTGAGGATATTGAACATTTATTGATCATGCATGAGTCGGAAGAAATTGCGTATACCCATGCTAAACCTGTTTCAGAGTAGACATACTTCACGACACCAAAGACGCCACAAGTACAAGGCGGAGTATCATGCTATAGATGCGGCGGCGCCGGGCACAAAACTCCAGCCTGTGGCACTCCTGCGCCCCCCCCCGAGCAATTTCGTGGAAGAGAACTTGCCCGTGGATGTTCCAGATGGCGTGGATCATGATGGAATGCTAGCCGTCAAATGCCAGAAAGTAAGGCAAATATTGTGTGCTTCACGTACACGAAGTTTGTGGGAATAAAAGCATACGCAACTAAGACAGGTTTCGATCTTAAAAATGCCCTGATCATAGACTCAGGAACTGCATAAGTAATGAAAATTGGTTTCATACTAAATACGAAATACCTGTTGAAAACGTAAAGTGTGCAACTAAGGCAACTACAGTGTCAACAAAAATAGAAGGTATCGTAAAAATAAGTTCAAATGGTATAAATTTATCAATGCAGAAAACACTATTTTTACCTGAATTTGACGTGAATCTCTTTTCTGTGGGACAGACAATGAGATCAGGGTTAAGAATTACCTTTAACAATGATGTGTGTGAAATAATCCATAAGCAATCTGGCAAACTTGTGGCAACTGCTCAGTATATCGCAGGTTTATTTGTCATTAGCAATCCAAAAATTGTTGTAAGCAATCCAGAAGTAATGATAAATGCTCCAAACAACGTTTTATCTCTGGAAAATGACAGTTACGTTAAAATAAACCAAACTAGTGTTACTCCAGTTAAGCAAGAAATTAAAATGCATGAAGATTTCCGTACCACAACTAACCAAGACCAAGACTTAAATCAAGGTCAGGTGCGAGTTTTTCAAAAATCCAGAATAAGCAAGAAAAAATGCCTGAAAAATGCCAAAATAGTTCTCAAATGAATAAGCAAACTGAATTATGGCATAAAAGATTTATGCACGTCTCCCCATTCACCTTGAAAAAGATTGCAAAGTCAAGAGCACTAAGAGGTTTTTCTAGGCAATCCGCCATTAAGCCAAAAAATAACGCATGTTCTGCTTGTGTACAAGGAAATAGCCAAACAAAGCCATTTAAGACTGCTGCATCCAATCCTCTTGTTGAAAGACTTACTTCAGTGTACTCTGATGTAGTCGGTCCCTTCCCGACGCCAACAATGGCAGGTTCCCGTTAATTCGTTACATTCATTGATTGTAGAAGTCGTTTTGTGCAAGTAGTGTTCATGAAATCAAAAGATCAGGTTTTTGATAAATTCGTTGAATATAAATTAAAAGCTGAAGCTGCTACAGGGTGTAGAATTAAGACTTTTATGTCCGATCATGGGACAGAGTATCAAAACTCCAAGATGGCCGAATTCATTCTTCAAAATGGCATTAAGCATCATCAGTTTTCACCACCCTACTCAGCGTCCAGCAATGGAATTTCGGAACGGCTCAACTTGACCATCATGAACCTTGTTAGGGCAACGTTAGTGCAAGCAAAACTTCCCACAAAGTTTGGGGAGAAATGGTGAACATAGCAGTATTCATTCGTAATCATTGCACAAATGTTAGGAATCGTAATAAAACTCCCAGGCAAATATGGGAAAATACGAAAGTTAAGCCAACCGTAAAATATTTTAAAACAATCGGTTGTTTGTGTTTTGCCTTAAAACTGCCGCTAAAAAGATCAAAACTCGATGCGAGAGGTGTACCTTGTATAATGCTTGGCTATGACCAACAATCACGTGCTTACAGACTCTATGACATTGATAACAGCAAGGTAATAGTAAGCAGAAACGTTGATTTTCAAGAGGAAGTGCTAGGTGCATCAAGACCGTTAAAAAACAATGTAGAAAAATGAGGTATTGATTTAGAATCGATCATTGTTGATCTTTCCTACAATCCAACGTCTGTAGAGGATGAAGTCTCACCACTCAATGCAAGCACTGGCAATGAAGCTCCAGGAAGTTTATTAGCGACCCCCATTCAAGTCCATCGGCCCCAAATTCCAGTGACTGGAGCTAGGCCTAGGACTCCACTGACAGTACAGCAGACCACAAGGCAGCAAACTCTGATGGAACAGCCTGTACCTACACCTGCTCAAGTACCAGAAGCAAGACTTACTAGAGCCACAGCTAGACGTGAAGGTGTAACCATACCTGAATTAAGCTACGGAACTTCGTCAGAGGGGGAGAGTCACAGTAATGCATCTGTTGCCGACGTTCCTCAGCTGTGAAGGTGCAAGGCCCATAAAGCTCGCGCACCCTTCACACGGTTGGCCCTCACCAACTCAGTGAGCACGCGCGCCACCAGATGGCGCTGAGAGAGAGAGAAACATGGCTTCCATCAGTGGCACCGATTCATGTCGTTATCATAATAAATCATGTCATTGAAAAGTCAAAGAGTTTCGATCCTTTCGTGCTTGCCTGGGATTGTCAGCAATGGGCAACCCAACGCATCCCAGCAAGAGTTGGCGCCCAACAGGTCTACCGATCACCCTGCAAATTCGAAAATTCCATCACCCAAATCGACAACAGCAAAACGTGGCCATGAGGTGTGTGCCGCACAGCCACAACTCTGCAAATCGTAAGTTTTGAAAACCCGAAAAAGGGGTGAATGTGCCAAGCTACCGTGAACATTTATTTAGAAATTAACTGTGATGCATATAAAAGGCACAAAAGCGTATTGAATATCATTGAATTGGCAAAATAGAGGCAATCAAAAGTCGTCATTGCAAGGCCAATGATCGGTAAACGCATTGTCAAAATCTTGAAAACCAAATTTGCAATCGGCACATGCAATATCACTGTCGACCATCATAGTAATACTGAATGTTATTTGTTATGAAATAGGACCATTCTGGCGAATTTTTGTGTTATTCGAACGCTTGTTAACATACAAAGCAAGTGGGACTATTTTCTGGCGCAAGTCTACACTCGCAATGTCTTCCATATTCCTGAGCGGCAAATCACGCAGCGTAGCGAGTGCGCAGGAACACAAACTGTGTATAAGCAAGAACTACTTGCAAACCAACAGGCGAGCGACGCCATTTTGGTATTTTCGCAAATTGTCGACCACGTTGTCTCAAATAAAACACAATGAACGCTAACGAATTTATTGATAAGGCCGGCAAATGCCAATTACGCCTGCAAAAATGCCGAACCCTAATCTGCTGAATGTAACTGACGCATCAATGCCCCACCACGCCAATGAGCGACTTCAGGTTGCCATTCACGCCGCTAGATGGCAGCACCGGAATCGGCAACCACCAATGCCAACAAATGACGAGATTCTCAAAGAACTCCAGCAGATGAGACTGTGTTTTAATGCTTCTCAAGAAGAGATCAAACTACTAAAAATGCAAGCAGACATTGACTCAAAAAGACAAACAGAGAGAGTCAATCAACTACATGATCAAATAAAAAGCAAAGAAGATCAAATTGAAGTGCTAGTTGATGAAAATCAAGGATGGGCAAACAAATTTCGGGAACTGCAAGCCCATGATCCATCCACAAATGTAAACAAACCTTCCATACTGAATAGCGCAACGCACATCCAGCATCCCGCTAACTATTTAGCGCCACCCCCATACAGACAGGTCACTACTGCAACGAATTTAGCACCAAATGTACCGAATTTCACACCAAATTTCACACCAAATGTACCAAACGCATCAGTCGTCACTGTACCGAATTTTTGCACCAAATTTACCGAACTTTGCACCAAATTTTGCAACAAACTTGCCGAATTTCGTACCACATGTACCAGTCACTAATGTACAGAATTTTGCAACAAATCTGCCTAATTTTGCAACAAATTTGCCAAATTTTGTACCAAACACCACGAACTTTGTAAACTATCAGCAAAGCAACGACCCAAACGATTATGCCTATGCCTTAGCCAGCAATTTTGCAACAAATAAAACGAATTTGCAACAAGAATACCAAAATGAACCACCACTGTGGATCTCACAACTTGTAAGTGCAGTTACTTCGGGAAACCTAAAATTACAACCCCTGCTGGAGGAAACGAATCTCAACTCATGGTTGCTAGACACCACAAGCCAACTAACAGGGAAAACCATTACAGGCAGTGACCTGCAAAAATGTTGCAAACATGCTTCCATGGCACATACAGGCATTCGTGGTGCTCACTACCAGTAAAACCAAACACCTGGGACAAAGCCAAAAAAGCGATCGCATGGAAAAAATTTTCCTCAGACAGCGATCGCATGGAAAAAATAAACAACACTAAACAGCAGTACCTAGAACCTCCAATTAACTTCATCACGAAAATGGTATACCAAATCAACAAACTGGAATTCAAAATGTCAAAACAAGAGCAAGTAAACCTAATCATAGGCAAAAAGTGGAAAAGCAGCAGATTGCAATTAACTCTGCTTAAAGCAATGTCACCAGAGGAACTAATAGCGACCCTCCAAAGCCTGCCTAACTATATCGGCTTC
Organism: Lithobius niger; assembly: GCA_023313725.1. NCBI lineage: Eukaryota > Metazoa > Arthropoda > Chilopoda > Lithobiomorpha > Lithobiidae > Lithobius > Lithobius niger. The sequence goes on from JAHWFP010003613.1 coordinate 6,919, forward strand.
CCAGAGAGCGACCAAGACGCCAACAAGAAGGACGCCAGAGCTCCCACACCCAGATATACTCAAATGCAACCGCAACAAAGTCTCGCAGCACAGCCACGACAACAACAGAGGTTCCCAGACCAGCAGCAATGTGCACCAGCGACAAGCTCAGCACCGAGTCACAGCAGCAATATGGCACCTGCACAAATCACTTCGGTACCTCCACCGCCATTAATCGACCGCAAGACCACAGTAAGTCAGCAGACTCCTAAGCCGACCTACGCCTAAGTGCTCAATCCAGAGTCACAACCCTTCCTATCGCCCTCAGCCGCACCTGCCATAAATTTGCAACAAGCAGAGCCGCAACCTCAAGCGACCGGAACGACTCAGCGACGACCGTTAAGTCCAAAACCATGGCACAAGAACGTCACTTGCTACAACTGCAACGAGATTGGGCACATTTCCTCACTGTGCAACCAGCCAAGGAAACCAAGAAAGCAAAGGCCACCGCCACAAGCCAGGCACATCGGTCCATCGAACGATATGCATTCCATGCACACAGTAGCCAATAGCAAAGTCTTTTATGCAAGCCTCGACTCATGTTCTGCAGCGAGCTACATTCGCACAGACTGGCACACCCTGCTGAACCCAAATGCCATGAACGAGCTAAAACCATTTGCAGGACCCACTCCGACCCTCGCCAATGGAGAACCAGGCATCACGCCAGTGGGGACCATCAAGATCGCCATCATCACGCACAGGAAGCACCTCACCCAAGAGTTCATCGCAGTCGCCAACCTAGCAATCAGCTGCATCCTCGGCCGAAACTACGCAAGAAAAGCCAAGCTACACGTTGACCATGCGAACGGCACTGGCAACTTTGACGGTGACGTCCGCCACTCGTTCCCGCTTTCCGCACACGCAGCGAATCCTCACACACCAGTCCTAAACTCTGCATGGTTTATCCAAACACTGGAAGGGACAGAGAAGCTCAACAATCTCACAGGCGGTGAATTTGAATTCCTGGATTGGCTCCTTGAGCAAAACAAGGACGTTTTTCCAGGCACACCAGGGAAGCTAAAAGGCACCGAGTACCACATCAAACTCAATCCAGAGGCAAAACCACTGTCTCAACGAGTGTACGCAACATCTCCCGCCATCAAGAAGGAAATCAACAAAATGGTCGACTAGCTTCTAGCATCGAGACGGATCGAGCCATCAGACAGTCAATGGGGATCACCATTCTTCCCTCAAACGAAAGAAGAACGGAGGGTGATTCAGACCAATTATTGATTACCGCTACCTCAACTCCTGGATTGAAACCGAACAACTACCCGATGCCGTGGACGGACGAGGTCTTTCACTTCCTTACTGGAGCGAAGTATATCTCCGTTCTGGACGGCGAGCAGGGGTTCCACAAGATCCCACTGGACCCTGCGAGCCAGGATTGCACAACGTTCGTCTGCCATCGCGGCGCATTTAAAGTCAAGGTCTTACCTTTCGACCTGAAAACAGTCAGTCAAGCCTTCAACGAACCATGACCCTGATCCTCGGTGACCTCATCAATCACGTGTTCATTTTGTACATTGATGACATCGTGGTCGCGACACGCACGTGGAAAGAACACTGCTGGGCCATCAAGGAAATCTTCAGACGACTATGAGCTGCAGTCATCTTAAAGCGGAAAAAATGTTTCTTTGGTGTCCCAGAGCAAAAAATTCTTGGCATCAAAGTTACAGGGAAAGGCATAGAACTGTCGACAGAACACATGACTGCAATCCGAAACTGCCTTCGCCCAACCACGAGAAAGAAACTGGAAGCTTGGCCTATGTTGGTACTTCAGGAAGTTCATTGACCACTTCTCCTCCATTGCGTCTTCTCTCCATCACCTCATGAGGAAAGACCATGTGTACCAGTGGAATGATGAACACCAGAAAGCCTTCCAAACTTTGAAGAGCAAGCTACTGACAGCAGGAATCCTCACACTCCCAGACTTCTCGCAGCCTTTCATCGTCGAGTCGGATGCGTCGACGGAGGGTCTTGGAGCCATGCTGACCCACAGCATCAACGGAGAAACCAAGGTGATCGAATTCTTCAGCCGAATGCTCAAGGACCGAGAAAAGAAATACCCCGTCTTCGAGCTTGAAGCACTCGCAGCCATCGAAGCCATCGAGCACTGGGAGACCTACCTTGCAGGTGATAAGTTTCTCTTCGTCACGGACAACTCAGCCCTAAAATGGATTCTTTCAAAGAAAACCTCCTCAGCTTGAACAGCCAGATGGGCAATAAGGCTTCAGACCTTCGACTTCTCTGTCATCCACCGACCTAGCAAGGACAACGTCGTAGCCGATGCCTTATCACGCAATCCAGCACCCGACAACTCCGACGACGAAGAAGAGAGAACAACCACCGAGCCAAACCGAACGTGACAACCCAAATCGAGGAACTGGTGCAAGAACACAAGAAAACGATGTACCCATTACTGTACATCAGAACCCAGCCAGAAATCAACATCCGCGACAAGATGCAAGTGAAGACGGTGTAAGAAGCCGACCCTGTTGCATCTCCAAAGCCCTGTCTCGACCAGAAATTGCTGGCAAAGATGAAACTTACAACTACGTCAACAAGGTTCGTCGCAGTTACACCTTCGAGACCGACGGAATGCTGTACCGCATCAATCCACTGGCTCCGCCTAGAGGTCATCCAGAACGTGCATGACGAATCTACGTGCCAAAGACACTGCGTCGCACGTACCTAAGGAACTGCCACGACCACAGACAGGCAGGACACTTGGGCGTGACTAAGGCCATGCAAAGATTGAGAGCTGTGGCACACTGGCAACACATGTTCTCAGACTGTAAAGCCTACGTACGATCGTGCCACGTGTGTCAAATTGCCAAAACCTCGCAGCAAAGATGCATAGGTGACATGCAACCAGTCATCCCAGCATTCCCGTTCCACATGATGGGAATAGATTTCATCGGACCACTGCCCGCATCGACGCACAACCACAAGTTCATCATGACCATCATGGACTATTTCACCAATTTTGTGTGGCTCCTTCTAACCAAAGTGGCAACTGCAAAGACTTGCGGCACGCAAGTTCAAGGAACACATTCTTGACGAACATGGCCCGCCAGCCATACTGGTCTCAGACAATAGAGCAGCGTTTATCTCCAAGATGTTCACGAACCTGCTGGAAACCACAGGCATCCGTCATCACCGCACAACGGCATACCACCCACAGGTAAACGCCACAGAAAGAGCTCATCGCACGATGGAAGGGTGCATCCGTGCATTCTTGCAAGACCACGAAATGACATGGGGACCCCTCTTGACAACCCCTCAGTACGCCATTAACACCTCGCCGCACATCAGCACCGGGGAGACACCCTACTACTTGATGCTCCTCAGAGACCCAAGAGCACCGCTCCGAGTCATCAGTCTTCCGGACACCACAACTCCGATGACGCCTGAGAAATACGCCTCAGAAACTGGAAAAATCAAAGACAAGGCCTACGACCTGGTCGCTGCTCATCTGGCAGAGGCAGCTAGGGGAGCGAAAACCGCTTACGACCAGAAACACCGAAAAACTACGTTCGAAGTGGGGGAACTGGTCAAAGCACGTAACCATGTCCTCTGCAATGCCGTCAAAGGTAGAGCGAAGAAACTGGAGCCAGTCTTCACGGCACCATATCTAGTAGTCGAAAAACGAAGGCCAGTTACGTACCGAATCACCTACATCAACGACGCAGCTGATACCAAGATGATCAACGCCAAAGAACTATAGGCCTACTGGGACCCGGTCACCATGGACCGTAAAGGGCCACAACCCTCGACAAGCACCAATGACAACGCCAACCATGATCGTCTCCCTGACAACCAGTCAGATCTCGAAGCATATGAGGAGGAGGATGACGACACCGGATCCACGAGCTCTGAGCCAGAGTCGGACCCAGACTGGCGGCGAGACAACGATCAGCAAACCTCATCAGGCACCGACAGCAACAACAACAACCAACCGACGACAACCACCAGGGCTGGCAGAGTCAGAAAACCCCAGCTCACTTCGTCTGCTTCATGAATGAACTCCCATTCAAAGACGTGGAGGACGAAGACTGGGACAAAGTTGAAAACGCACAGTAAGAGGAGGAGGAGGCGGCAGGAGTGCGGCTGGAAGGGAGAAGGAGATTGACAATGGGGAACCAAACCGCAAGAGGTGACTGAATGCATTGCGACCACAGCCAAAATCGATCGAAATCAAAAATCGAACCAAGACGTGCGGAACGACCACGACGAGCAGCAAGGCGTTTAAAAAACCGATGGCCAACGAAGTCCAAAACTCCCGAAAACATGGTTCAAGACGAAAGATCGACGGTAGCAACGAAGCAGTGAGTGAGGCTCCACCACGAGTCGTCAAGCTCCACAGGGTCAACCACCTGACACCAACTCGACTGCATTCGGCACCTGCACCACTGAAAGCAGTAGTGTTTCCACCAGATGTCCAGGGACAAAGCCGCACCTTCGGGGCGCAACTGTGCAAGATGTGACGCAAACACAACACTACGCACCATGGCCTTTATTCAAAATTTTTTTAAACTTTTTTTTAACTAAGACGCATCTTTGGGGCGCAAAAGCAAAAAAGTTGGGTGATTGCAAACTGCAACAAATACACGCAAGTGCTCCACCTAAAGAACTAAGATGTACCCCAGGGACACAAACAACAAGGTGAAAAGCAGTTGCAACCCCAATCATCTGAAAGTGCACAGTGCAGTGAACGACCCATGAAGATGGAAGCAAGCCAGAGAGTGCAGACGTGCTCTAATGAACGCTGGAAGTCCGCATCAGTGTTTCCAGTTACTGCAATTAGTGCGCAAAGAAGATTGTGAAAGAACTTTAGCTTGACAAGTTTGTTGTAGGAACTTTTAAGTGCAAGCTCGAGAAAACTATGATGTATCAAGGTAAACGAATTTCAATTTTTTTGTTTACTGATAGAAAAGCCAAACCAGAGAATTGTAAGGGTAGCCTATCTGTGGGCGACGAGGCCTCACATTTTCAGGAGAGGGGGGGAGCGTGTGAAGGTGCGAGGCCCACAAAGCTCTCGCATCCTTCACACGGTTGGCCATCACCAACTCGGTGAGCACGCGTGCCACCAGACGGTGCTGAGAGAGAGAGAGAAACATGGCTTCCATCAGTGGCACCGATTCATGTCGTTATCACAATAAATCGTGTCATTGAAAATTCAAGAGAGTTTCGATCCTTTCGTGCAAGAGCCCACTGAAGAAGATGAAGACTATATTCTCGCATTGTGTGCTATCCCGAACGAGCCGAAAAATGTGAAAGAAGCCATGTCCAGCCCAGATGCGAATCAATGGCGTATTGCTATGAATGATGAATATGGTTCGCTTATAGCAAACAGTCCTTGGGAACTCGTCGACCTCCCTCCAGGTGCCCACACTATAGGAAGCTAGTGGGTACTGAAAGTTAAAAAGACGGAGACAGTTGAAGTGGAGCGCTAAAAAGCAAGGCTAGTGGCCCAAGGATTTGACCAAAAACATGGTACAGAATATTATGAAACTTACTCGTCAACCGCGGGACTACCTACCACACGCCTGCTCTTAGCTGTAGCAGTCCAGAACAATTATTTTTGGACCAATTCGACGTTAAATCCGCATACTTGAACGGCTACTTGGGAGACGGAGAAGAAATTTATATGGCCCAGCCAGAAGGTTTTAAAGAGCCTGGACATGAAGACAAAGTTTGAAAAATAATACACAGTCTCTACGGGCTTAAACAATCTGGACGAAGATGGAGCATTCGTTTCGCTGAACAAATGATTAAGCACGGCATGAAACGTTGTCGTTCAAACGCCTGCGTTTTCTACGTACGATAAGGAAAAGATCTTGTAATTTTCATCGTTTATGTCGATAACGTAGCTGCAATCACATCAAGTCACAAGATGCGTCAACTAGCTAAGAAGATTTTAACTTCAAGTTTTGACATAAGGCCTTTAGGCCCTATAAACTTTATGCTTGGGATCAAGTTTTCAAAAACCTCTGATGGGGCAATGCTGCTTAACCAAACCACGTACATAAACAAGATTCTGGCTAAGTTTGGCATGCAAGATTGTGTTCCTGTCACAACCCCAATGCCCAAACCCCAATGCCCAAACAAAATACCACTAAGGGAATTAGTGGGTACGCTTTCGTATATAGCGAACGGCACACGACCTGACATAGCGTATGCTGTGAATAACCTCGCTCAGCGTGTGTCTGCTCCCACTCGAGAAGACTGGTTGGCTGGCAAGAGGATTCTTCGTTACTTACTTCCAAGGTACGAAAGACCAGAGCCTCCTGATGCGTCCCGACCATTCAAGCCTAAAAATTTTCACAGATGCGAGCCATGCAAGCGACCCTGCCACTAGGAGGTTTACCGTAGGAGTTTTAGCAACGTATGGAAATGTTCCCTTCTTATGGTGGTCTAACCTGCAAAGAACCGTTTCGCTTTCCACCATAGAAAGCGAATATAAAGCCATTTCGCAGGGTGCCCAAGCGTGCCTTTGGACGCGTGAACTTTTGTTCGAAACTGGCATAATTGGTCTTGAAGACAAGAAGCCCGTTACCTTGTGCACTGACTCACAGAGTGCGCGGTCTTACGCCGTTAGCTACATAGAGAAGGGTCGCACCAAACATATAGATATTACATCACCATGTGCGCAAGAAAATTGAGGACAAAAGTGTCAACATTGAATATGTGCCGACGAAGTCGAACCCTTCTGACATTCTGACAAAAACACAGTCGAGAGTCAGACACAACTTTTTGACTAATTTAATGTGTGTTTCTCATTGCAGATAATAGCCCTGTTTTCAGAGGGGGATTTGTTAAGACGTCCCAAATTGGCCGTCGCCAATAGGGCAATATTAGTGTGACAACAGGGGCTAATGACCATGATTCGGAAGTCCCAGTTCCTGGTGTTCTTGTTGTGTGCAAGTTTGGGACTGGTGACAACCCTGCTAGCCCGGATCCGGTGGATGGTGTGCAACTCGGTAACGGAAGTTGCTGAAGAGTGGTTCCCTTGGTTACCGAAATTTGTAACAGCCGTGACGGCTACCAAAATCGGCACTTCGGCTGGTGCTAGGCCAGGAGCAACATCACCATTTTGGACCATTTATTTTGAAATGTTTTTGCTAATTTTGTAAGCCGTTTGCCTTGTATTAAATGTGAGTTGTATTTAGAAACGTGTTTGCATTTATGCGTTAAAAATTTTAACTTAAAATGGTAGTAGATCAGTTCACGTAAATTAACCTCAACAGTAATTAAAACGATTGATTTTAATTAGGAGCTAAGCTACAGCAGTTTATGTACGTCACAGCACTGTGATTTTTGTGTACTACTACTGTAATAGTTATCCTAAAATAAATCGTTTTAATTACCTCTGTTCGAAAATATACATATTCATCTTTCATCCAAGTCTAACCACATCCATTTATCAGCATTAGAACAGAAACTGCAGCAGTATAAAGGTGGAACTTTAGGTAAAACGACACAAAAATTACAACACTGAATGTACATACAGTCGTACATTACTTCCTAATTAGTATAAATCATTATAATTCCCATGATGGAAATATACATCTTCATTTTTCATCTTAGCCTAATCGCATCCATCTATTAGCATTATAACGGATACTGCAGCAATTTAAAGATGGACTCTGTCGTAAAACAACGCAAAAATCACAGCATTACAATGTAGATAAACTGCCTTAGCTTAGCTCCTAATTAAAATAATTTTTTTGTTATTTACCCTTGTTAGAAAATACACTTCATCTTTCATCTAAATTATATTGTGGGGTTTTTCTTTCAGTCTATATGACTGAATTTTGTATTTAGTAGGAAGGGTACCACTTTCATTTTAACGTGAAATATTCAAGTTTTAAGGGTAAAAGTAGATCTTGTACCACTTGCGCTTCATTTCATTGACTCGGTAGTATAGGATATTACACGGTGTTCGATTGCTGAGATGTAACAATACATCACACAAATCTTTTGAGCAATTTTGAATTTTACCAACATTTTTCATTTTTCAAACCTTATTTTTCCTGAACTATGTTGTTGCTGTATGCTACAACGACATTTTCATCACTTACTACCATTTTGTCACAATCCAACACAACTTGATCAGATCCATTGCTCCTGCTTCTTTTACGGACCGTTTCTTTTTGGGTGGGGGTGGAAGACCTTTTTTATCGTAGGAATGATCCGACGAAACTTTAACACTGCCATCCACATTCTGGCGCACAGCAACAGATTGGTGGGGCAGACTAAACATGGAGTCAGCCATGGGTCTGAGAGCAGCGGTTTCGTATGACTTGAAGGCTGCAGCACTGATTGTACTTGTGGCTCAACAGGAAAAACCAACTCGTTCCTCTGGCAGCCTCTCGTAGGCACTACTTCAGGGGTAACTTCAGCCCTGTACGCTTGAAGATGGCTGCACAGTGAACTTGGATCACTATACATGCCACAAGCTTGACACAGAATACTGCGACACACACGGCGGAAGTGCCCACGCTGCGAACAACGAATGCACAAGGGTGCACGCGCTGGAGCAATAATCTGATCTCGCAAGTGTCAGGAATATCCAATACAGTTTTGAAAGGCTTCAACTTGAAGGGAACAATACAAACGGTAGTTTCACATACCAGGGATCTCAAACTACCAACTTTTCAAACTCATGCGATACAATATTGGCAAACGTTTCAAATGCTGCAGCGACGTCAGCAGCAGGGACCCCCATCGGGAGCCAGTGGACCCTCGCTTCCAAAACCTGGTGTGTAGGTCGCAGATGTCAACTTCCTGATCATTGATAGAGAGCCGCTGACGCTAGCCTCTTCTTTGCTGCAGGTGACGTGAGTGTATCTTAGAAAGCGCGACCTGTTCGTAGAGAGTCCAACGATTCTATGCCATCTCGACCAACAACTGCTTCTACTTGAAGGTATACGTGGGTAAGTGAATATGGGTTGCCCATTTCCGGATACAGCAAGACCAGAGAACGTGTCATGTCTATGGTTTGAAGGCCATCTTTATACAGCCTCCGCAAAGCCATTAGTTTCTGGAAGTGGTTAAGCATATGAGAAAGATTCATACTCAAGGGCTCGGGCACACCTGTTTCCTTTTGTAGCCTTGCTGGTCCTCCTGCCACCACAGAAAATAACTCCTGTACCGCACGAACTGCTTCTTCTCAGTCTCCATGCAGGCTGCCACCACTTTCTCCTCCACCACTTTCTCCTCCACCACTTTCTTGAGTCGCTTGCCCACCATTCTCAGGTGAGGACTGCTCATGTGCGTCTTGGCAGCTATCATGCAGTCCTCTTCGAACCGCTCAGGGTCAAACCATTCCAAACTTCTTTACATCATGGATAGGAATCCCCCTCTGCACAGCCTCTTTCACAACTGCTGCAAACACTTCCTCAGACACCACTCCCATGTTTGTCACTTGACATGAGTACTTTCCTCTGCACCAACGAGCACAGAAGCTGGTCAACATTTCCTGCAATCACCTTTTTGGCATTGTCATGATTGTCACGATTGTTACCATTGTTACTCCTCCATTGTCACTAAACTGTCCTCCATCATCCTTTTCTTCATCACATCCATCTTCTACTACACCATAAAGCTTTATCTTCCACAAGGATACCACGTTTCTCTGCCTGTTTGCAAATGTCTCTGAACACTTCCCTCGATACAACACCTGCCTTAATATTCTGTGGCCCAATCGATCCTGCCATGCAAAGATCCTCCAAGAGCTGTTTGACATCCGCCTCCATGTTGCCGAACAATGCATAACCGAAGCCGTACGCCTTATATCTAGTACCGTATTACCACACGGAAACAATATAGGCAGCTTTCCAAGAACACCCTGGTGGCACAACAATGCTACAACGGACAGGCATGTCTCGACTTGTCGAGCTTACATTTCATAATACAATAACATGCCATTCCATCGTTAGGGAGCCAGAAGGGAATGATACAGAAAACGATACAACAGAACAAGATACAACAGAGCAAAGCTACAATAATGAGAGTGATTACAGAATCGTGCCAAAGGGATTCATGCATACAACAAAGGCACGCGCTATATTTAGATACACACTAGTGCATTGTTGCCAAGTAATAGTAGCTCATTCGAATGTAGACATCCAATTGTTAAAAAGTTATTCTTAATGAAAAAAAGACGGCCTCACTAGCAGACTGTCTTTTAACTGAAACAAGCTTATACCCGATTTCCGCACACTGGTGTAAATTCCCGATGTGGTAGAAATCTTTGCAAATCATTTGAATCAGGTGTCTTGGGTCCAGTAACGAATAAAACCTCAACACGAAAATGTGGGAACGTGTTCTTTAAGGAGAAAAAGTTTCCTCAATAACGTTAATTGTTTTACTAGGAACTAGTCTAAGGCTCCCATGTTAATTCTCTTAGGGTATAAAGACACATCTACAGCTCATTAGGGAAAGTTGCCAGAACTAAATTTCGGCAGACAAGTAAAACGTCATATGGGGAAGTGCCTTTTTCTAAAATGGGAGTTGCATGTGGCCCTGAAGTGGCTCGTAGGGCAAAATTATTGTCATAACCATTGTTTGTATTGTCATCCAACAGTAGATTATAACATGCTTAAGTATTACACACTTATCGTTTCAGTACTTAATTGTCATAATACACTGATGAACGACTTGAATGGAACAGGCACGTGAGTAACCTCTGTGAAAACGTCCGGGCAGAGCTTCATTCCTGAAGGTGTTAGCCAGGAGCAAGGCGGTCTGTAGAGGGGCTCTGCTGTCGTCGTTTAGGGGCTTC
>JAHWFP010003614.1:3127-23117 GCA_023313725.1 Lithobius niger
GGGGGGGGCTGTCATTGAATCCGCGTAGGGCCTCAAATTGTCTTGAGCTAGCCCTGCTCCCAAAAATTATACAATACCACAAACAAGACTAATGTTATGTCTAAGGTCGCAATTCAAGATGGTAGATCGCTGTGAAGGTTTTCTTCATTTGGACAGATTGTTTGCCGAAATGTGACCATTTTAGTGTCATTGTAGTGCTTCTGATAATGGTGATCGAATAAATTATCACCGAAAATTCAAGTTAAGACATACATTAGTCTGGTTTGTGGTACTGTGTAATTTTTGGGAGATGTTTAAAAACACGATGATTGAAGGGATAGGCGTCAACTCCACTATATCACGATTTTGACCGTAAAAGTAAGAAGTGGGCGTTAGCCTTACCAGGGCATTTAAACAAGATTTACGGTAATCGCGTGATGTTAGGAAGTACATTATCAGCCTTATCTTATTTCTTCCACTCCTCCCCAATAGACCAACCCGCACTTCTTAACGGTCGTTACCATTCCATTCCACCAACTCCCTCTCCAGTATACGTGAATTATGCCTTTGATGCCCTGCAGTTATTGGCCATGTCTGACTAATGACTAAGGCTGCACCGATACCAACTTTATCGAGCCGGTATTACAATTTTTTTTCCGACACCAGTAGCAATACTTCCAAAATTAAACGCCTAATTTTTTTGTGTGTCAACAGTCATAATAGATAGCAGTTTTCTTCAAAAGTACAATTATAATTATTAAAGTGAAAAATTTTTTAATGGTAATGAACAGTTAAAAGATAGCTAGGTAGATACTTGGTGATTTCTTGAGCAAATGCCGGCAAACCGGTTGATGTTATCTCGAACGGCCCCACATTTATCGATATTTCAGCGAAAGTTGTCAATACTAATCCGATCCAGTATCGGTATCGGGGCAGCCTTACTAATGACTCGTATCAGTCTCTCTTGATCGAAAGAGGCAAGGAAAAGGGGTGGGGTTTGCCAACCTCTTCCTCTGCTTACCTTGGTCCAATGCAAGTAGTTTGTTGTAACAGGGGTCACTTAATGCACAGAATTACAATCTGCAGCGTAATAAGCTATAAGGACATGCAATTTTCGCGATAATACTAGGCACGAGTTTGCGGTAAGTTTTGTTACAATGAAGGTGCAAATTTACGGGATTTCGGTGCAATTTTGCGGTGACAGATATGGCGGCTGAATTCAACAGCATCCCATTGGCTCGTATACTGAGGAAATTTATGATGATAAAAATTCCAACGGAGCACGCAAATATGGGCGCACAATTGCAGCCTAACTTTATAACGTAAATACACACCACGTACATGGCTGGTGATGATCACCTCGTTTAGTACTTCGTTTTTGGTCTGGACTTCTGATGAAGTTGGACGCTGCAATATTCCACCGAAAATTCAAGTGGACAGAGTTTATCATTGTTCATTTATTATTGGTGAAGCGTGAACTTTGAATTGCAAGGTGGAAAACGGCGTAGCAGTCCACCGCATGAACATTCAGCACAATACTGACTGGGAAAACACACAGACTCTTAATTGCTTCAAACTTGGCCAAGGACAAACACCTTAGAGGACTGGAATCATTAGCTATTCAAGAACACCTGAAAGAGAATCATTCAAGCCCCCTTTACTCCCTGTATCCAGTTCCTTGCTAAAGTTAACCTCCACGACAGCCTAGTATGGGAATGGAAAAGAAAATTCACTACCAAAATTTCAAGTATTTTCGTGCTTCCCATATTTGCGTGCTACGCTGGAATTTTTGTTATCATACATTTCTCCAGTATATTCCACTGAAAATTCAAGTGGACAGAGTTTATCATTGTTCATTTATTAGTGGTGAAGTGTGAACTTTGAATTGCAATGTACTCACTTACGGCTACCTTGTTCCAACAGCATTGTTTGGTGCAGATTCACCCGAGTATTGCTTCGGTGAGAACTGCTCCAGAATTTTGTTTCAACAGCTAGTTGTCAATTAAATTGTTTTTTTTTTCATTAAACTAATTTCATGAAAAATGAAACCATTTTTACGGTATATTTTGCACTATGTTTGGAAATTTGTGGCATTTTGTGAAATTTACTGAATTTTGCGACAATTAATTTGGTGTTTTTGCTTCAGTTAGTGATTGTTTACCTACCACATCAAGAATAATTTTCTTAACTCGTTTAGAGAAAAGGTTGCGAAATTTGCAATTACATGTGGCAGAAATTACATGTCCTTACAAATGGAGGATAACACAATAGACCATCCTTTTTTTAATTCCAACGTTACAACGGTTTTACGTTTAGAAGAGTACTGACTGTAATAACGAGGTACAACTGTACAATGTTATAATAGCAAGTGCGGATTCAGAATCTTCCAAGAATTTAAATATTTCACGAGTCTTAAAAGCCACGACAAAAATTTCTTTGGTAATCGGGATCTTGTAGGCATGGTAGCCTGACGGTTAGCAACGTGTGTAAAAGAAAAAGATTCTACGAATTTCCGATGGGAGTTACCAACAAAATTCTCCTTCTCGAACACGTAGATCTATGGCTTATGCTGGGGGCACTTCAAAGCTCCAGGTCGTCGGAAGCGTGGTTTTTTCATTCAGATAATTTTGCCACAGATTTTTACGTTTCAATACATTCTTACAATTGTTTCTTCGAACATTATTTTGGCTGAGGGATTAGCTCAAATATTAATTATCTTAATGGCAAAAATAAAACCTAAGACACTTTGGGAAATATATAAATACATAAAAAGTCTGGTGACCCTGTTACAGAAAAGGAACAGAGAAAAGTTTTTTTTTTTCTTTTCGTTTACAATTTAAATTTAAACTTCTGCATTTAACTGGTTGGATCGCTGTACAAGGCGAATGAGAACATTTGTATTTGAAATAGCACCACATACTTTCCAGCCTTAATTTCAAATGTGTCTAAACATTAAAATTATTAAAGTTATCCAATCAGTCCACGTGTTGTACCCACAACACTGTCAGTCATCTCATTCGGCAATGACTTATGTCATTTTAGTGTTAAGCGGTGTCATCAGTTTCACAGCTTCAACCGTATACTGGACATGGCATTGAACAAACTGTACCAACCTACCTGAACTGCACTTGCTACCTGGTCAGTAGATATTCATGAAAATTGAAGGGTACTGTTACCTTTTAATCTAATTAAACCACACCAGGCTTAATATAAATAAGGTAAATTGCCTATTAACTCCCATGGGCGATTGGAGTAATTAGATAAAAAAAAAAAAACCCATGGGGAGGGTGGAGGAGGAGGAAACAAAGCATAATCCATTTTCCGACCTCATTTCTGTCGATGAGACGTATTTACTTCATCACAGAAAAGTTAGCAATGATTCTGTAATTCACATATGTTATCCGGATCAACTTTTTATCCCCTTTAACTATCGTTTGTCTGCTTCCAAATTAGCTAAAAAGCTTTTAAAGTCCGACCAGTTACATGTATACTTTGGTCAGTCACCAGAGTAAGAAAAAAGTTTTAACCAAAGTGTCCATCCAGTAACAATTTACGGTGTTACGGTGCGAATTTCGACAAAGTGGTTTCTTTTTAAAACCTACTGTCTTAATCAGGCAAAAAAAGACGTTGTGGGAAACTTTACTGCACAGCCAGATAGACTTCTAAGCAAAGGCATGTTCAAACCCGAAACGTCCTTTATTCACAAATATCGTCCCTCTTCCAAGCTCCAACATAATTCACAGCTAAAACAAATTTCTAACTACACAAACCTTCATAACAGACAACACAATTCACAATCAAAAGCGTGTGTATAGCTGCCATTTTCCTGAAGTTGGCATCGTTTTCTTTTCATTCTAAACGCCGGAGTAACTCTCTCCAGGAAATAGATGCCAACATTGCACCACACGCTTCCTGGTAGTGAATCACGTTGGCTGTTAACGAAGGTTCATGCGATTAGAATTAGTTTTAACCGAATTAAATTTGTTTTTGGAAGAGGGACGATCTAATCAACTGAATCTGTAAATATATGAGCATAAAGGCATTGCATTTTCACTAAACTGTATCCAAATTACACTCGTTAATGATCGCATGGGACTAATTGCAGACTTTTAGGATGGAGTAAACACACGCCGGATTAATGTGTTGGATTAAAAGTTGTTTTCATTAAATGAATGAAGCTTTTCATTAATTTTAAAGCAGAAAAATGACTATTTAATGGCTTTTGACTTTAAAGCATTTTAGGGGGTAGGCGTTAGCTTCGCCAAGGTGGATAAAAGGAGATTTACGATAACATACTCGATACAATATGCCTTTTTTGCCACAGAACACCTAACTGTGGTCTCAATGTTTGGTGGCCGACATAAAATGAGGGCAATTTTTGCTGAAGTTTATTTTACTGCGAAGATTATCAACCAATCTAGGACCACGGCGCCACAAAAATGTTGTTCCCAAGGACGTGTTAGAACCATAACTTAACAGTACTGCAATTCACATCCAAAAACTGCCGCTGTACAAAAATACGTTTACTCACACAATACACTGCATCACGACAAATACAGCACATCATCGGACACTTTAGTCTGCTACCTATGACAGCAGTGTCATGACGCTAAGAAGCACCATTTTAGCTATTACGACCAAATAGGTATCCAGCTAAAAGGGCAGAAGTTCTTACACAAACCTTCGTAATGTCGGCCAAATCGAATTTGTAAAAAGTCTTTCTTCTCAGCAACACTAACTTGCAGGAGAATCATTGTTCTTTTGATCAAATTTGCTCTTATTGTTCTTTATCATGTAAATGAAATAAGTTAATGCCTCTTTTTCCACCACTGGAATGGACTTGAAATGCCTCATCAGCGTCTGAAATACACAAACCTGCACATTACTTCACGAAAGTTACATAATTTGTGCAAGATCTATCATGTCACAATGCAACCAACCTTCACCACTGTCGGTCACCACTCGCCAAATGACGAAGGAAATTCTGCAGTTGGCGACTTGATTTTTAGCCCTACAGGCCATACCGGCGACTGATTAACAAACCCTGATGCTGAAATTGTCATATCTCGGGAACCGTACTAGCTAGAAACAAGCGGTTTGCGTCGTTGCGTGCAGAATTACAATGGCTGTCCAACCAAGCATGCTATATTGTTACTAACCTCTTTACCTGACTGGAGAGTAAGATTATTGAAAACGATGTTTAAACATTAAGTAGCAACACACCTGCTAAAACTATTTCTACATGGCGAGTAAGTAATAGACAATGGCGAGTGAATTTTAATATCTACCGGCCAAGTGGCGAGCGGCACACAATTCCCATTCGTGAAGGTTGAATGCAACAGGAGGAAAGCCTGACTTTTGCAATGTTGCTGTAGTCACTGTAGCGCTTGCTGCTGATAAATTGATAACCGGTCGATAATAAGCAGTTGCTATAGTTTGTTCCACATTATGTTTGCAGAAAAATGAAGATTCTACCAGAGAACTTGTTCTCACAAGGAGAATCTAAGTTCTCCAAGTAAAATCCGACGACGCTGTGTTAGTTACATTTGGGATGTCCCTCTTGCAAACGGCACCTTTAAACCTCTATTTACATAAAAATTAAACCACTTCCGTACCCAGATCCCTCCCTTCCACCTCCATGCTCCTCAATCCTCATTGTCCTTTTGCCTTATACTGTGGTGAACGACCTGCGCCAGTGGAGGCGTGGGCAGTAAAACTAACACAGCGTCATCGGATTCTACTTGGAGAACTTAGATTCTCCTTGAGAGAACAAGTTCTCCGGTAGAATCTTCATTTCTCCTTAATAAAAATCCTCCTCGCTGTGTTAGTTACATTTGGGATACCTTACTGATTAACAATGTGGCACAGTTCTCCAGATATTGTGTTCTTTTTAATGTACAATTAACAAGCATACAAAACATAAAATTACCTACCACGGCCAGACCGGGCCGCACTCACCTGGCAAGGTTACCCTTGCCACACTTATTTACCTTGCTACCGCACGAGACCCTTTTGCTGCATCTTTTGCAGCAGGAGGCCTGCCAGGCCAGAATCTACCTCCTTCTGGTAATGGGTGTGGAAAACTGATGGTGTCGCACCACAGCCCCCAGCTGCAGCGGCCACCACTGCCCTCACCGAATGGCCACGAAACTGCTGTATGTCTATGCCGGAGCTTCGCAAAGTCTCACACAGCCAACGCGCCACTGTTGACGCCGTCACCGGCTGGTGTGGCTGTATGGCTGTACATATGATAAGAGTTGACTTGGACGCACCCCTGTATCTAGAGCACACTTGTCTGATCCTTCTTATGGAGGCACAAAAGCAAATAAGGCAGGCCCACCCTGGCCGATTTGTGCGTTATAATACGAAAACAGCTTCATTGGCACCAATGTCACAACCCTCAGGGTCCAGTTGGACAATTCGTTGGCCCTGCTACCTGCTGCCACAGCCAGTAGCATCGTCAATTTAAGGGTTAAGCACTTCAAAGTCAAATCTCGTGGTGGGTGCCAGCTCCACAAAATGTTTGCCACACGGGCCAGGTCCCAAATTACCAAATACCGGGGCAAGGGAGGTCTTAAGTAGAACACACCTTTAACGCATCTTTTAACGATAGGCACACTTGATAAACCCAATCCATTCTCACCGTGGTGAAAACGCGCCAGGCCGCCACATAGCCCACAATGGTGTTGTATTTAAGGCCCTGTTTCTCGTATAGTTCAGATAGGAAATTCAAACATGCTACCACTGGCGCCATCACCGGATTGGTGATACCATTCCCTCTGCACCACTTTGCCCCATACAAAGGTTTGGTTGACACCGATATATCCGTCCCAACAATCGTCTTAGCCAGCTTTGATAAACACAAATCGGTCAACCCTTGTGCCCCTAGGCGCGACTCCACACCACCATCTACGCTGGGGTGAATTAACTCCACGAATGGCTCATCACCAAGTGCTAATAATCTCCCCTGGGAGTGCACAGAAAGCCCTGGCTTCCGAACTAAAGTCGTAACAGGAAAACAAAAATCACTAGTCCCGGTCGCCCTGGCAACAGGGAACCCTACACCCACCGGTGTCGCATTACCACTCGGAACCCCACCCCCACGGCCGATTCCACCTACCACCCCTCCAAGGGGGGTACATCCGCTTCTGCGTGAAGTCGACACGTCTTAGTGGTGGGGCTGTACGTTTTACCGCAGACGCCTCTTGTTGGGCCTGACGCAACAACTCCTGTAACGGCACTCCAAACCACTCACTTAGCAAAGGCTTGCGCGCTCCTAGCTCTGGGTGTAACTCATCCGCATACGTGTTTATCAAACGATCTCGCCTAATCTCATTCACAGGAAACAACGCCTGGATTTGCAACACCTGAATTGCATCCACAATTACTTGGGACAGCTGTGATTTCCACATGCTGCCAACATTTACTGGGTCCATGGCACACAGTTGCAAGGGACGCAACAAAGGCAACAACACGCTAAAAAAATTAGATTGTAATCAAGTAGCTTCGCATCCGCTAGCTTGTACGGTCACTCATAACGCCTAGGAATCACAGGCGTGCGCGGTGGCACAAATCCTCGAAGGCTTGACGCTTCCAGAACGTAACGGTCAGAAATCGACTCCCTCTCGCCAACCGTC
This sequence comes from Lithobius niger, assembly GCA_023313725.1. Taxonomy (NCBI): domain Eukaryota; kingdom Metazoa; phylum Arthropoda; class Chilopoda; order Lithobiomorpha; family Lithobiidae; genus Lithobius; species Lithobius niger. Next base: position 10,744 of record JAHWFP010003614.1, read on the forward strand.
AACCATGCGTCTTTGTGCTCAACCCACCATTGGAGCACGTCGCCATCCACCATTGGAGCACGTCGCCATCCAAAGTCCAAACCGAAACTTTTCGCGCAACCACCCCGGGCAACCGCCCGCCACTCGCCAATGTTTGATCGTTGATCACTTCCACTTCCAATCCCGGGCTATTCTCGGGTTTACCACACCGTAAACGCCCTCTGTTATGTTCATCCAAAAAATTACGACAACCACCCCATGGGCCTTCTTGCCAGGCATCACCATTCTCCTCAAAAGCCAAACCAAACTCGTCACCGTAACCACGTGTTGACTCATTCTCGAACCACGACCAACATTTTTGTCGCTTGCTACCAAAATTCTCCTCATGGTTCAACAAACCTCGCTCATTTCCACGGGAATAATCACTATTCGCACTCACCAAACCACTCAATGCACGTAGCATTTCACTACCTAAAAGTCGAGGCAACTCCGCAATAGATGCGGCTAAACTCCTCCATGGGATCACGGGCTCCACAAGCAAGTCGGCGGCATTAGGCCTAACGGCCCCGGCCATCTTGAATGTTTACTACGATACTTACGGGAAGAAGGCGCAGCTTGTCCAGTATCGCTACGATAATCCATCCTGATGGTTCCCGTTTTGCTTTTATCCTTTGGCATTTTGTATAAAATCCAGTGAAATCGATTTGTAATCCAACGTTGAACTTCACGAAGACAACCTCACGTGCCGACGGCAAGAGTGACAGTGGGGATTGAGGAGCATGGAGATGGAAGGGATGGGACCGGAAGTGACGCAGTTCAACGCGTAGTTTGAATAAATTAGTTTTAATTTTTATGTAAATAGGGGTTTAAAGGTGCCGTTTCCAAGAGGGACACCCAAATAAAACTAACACTGAAAGGATGATTTCTATGAAGGAGAACTGACTGTACGATTGATGCCACGAACCACTACGAGTGCAAAAAACACGTAAATATCCCACCTGTAGACTAACAGTAACTGTTAGAGTCTGCAAGTGTGACATCCATATGTTTTTGCAATCACAGTGCAAGGAAACGTGGCATTATACAGTCAGTTTCCTGAAAACATAATGGGAAACAAACTATAAGCACCTATTAAGTGCTACAATTTACATAAAGACGTAAAAAATAAAGTTTTGCGCTTCTTGACACTATCCTGTCAATCTCAAGATAGCCTGTCGTCCGATATTTGCCACAATTTACATAAAGATGTTAAAAAGAGAATTGCCACTGCAATGGCTAAATTCTGTTTCTATTGCTAATAATGAAAATATACATTACCCATAAATTTTAATTTTACCATTCTATTCTCAAATGCTGTTTTCCCTCCTGAGATTTAAACCAATCACCAGCCAGCAAGCTAACCCCAAAATGCGCTGGTGCACTTCCCTCCTTACTGGAATAAGGAGTTTTATATTGGTAAGAAGGGAAGGCTTTTGGGTTTTAGTTCTAACGAGGCTCAAGGGCTTAATGAGTCTAACTAGTAATCCTCAAAAAAGAAGCAATAGGCTGGTTTCATTGAGAGTGCTTGCACTTCGCTGCATCGTAAGCTTGAGGCGAAGGTTATTAAGAACATGGTGAAGGTTGCAGTTGTGCCATTTAAAAAAAAAGTTGTTTCTCAGGCATCACCGCACCGCCTAAAGGCTGCCGCACGGACCTTGTTTTTTCTTTTCCTTGCTATTTACTGCAGCGCTTGCAACAAAATATTATTACGAGACACCGGAGGAAAAAAACCCATCACGAGCACGACACCAACAATAGGGATCAGAGTATATCATTATCAGGGGTGCATAAAATTCTTGCACGACAAAATTTCCCAAAATTTTCCTACAGATTTTTCAAATTTCCACAGCCTTTCACTATGTAGGCAAGCCATTTTTCAGTGAATTTCCTCATTTCGCTGAAATCTCCCGCGAACCTCGTTCTAGCGTTCGGGCATATTCTGCATCCCTGATCATTATTACTCTTAACAACAGCAAATATTGTTGTTGTTGTGGCTAAAAAAAAACGGGGAAAAAAAAACCGCCAGCCCGCATGGAAAAAATTGCGCCCGAGAAACAACTTTCTTTTTTTAAATGGCCTTACGCATGGGTTTGTATGGTTCTTTCATGAGAGTTTTACAACCAGAGACAGGTCCCAGCTGATAAAAGTCTTCCAATTTCGAAGGACTTTATCAGAGTTGAGATACGATAGTAGTCTTTCAGTAGATTTTCTTTCTCTGCAGCTTTAAAGACGGAGTTTAGGGCAGATCAGTGAACTAAGGTGTCTGATCCTTTTAAGCCTGAATCAAAATACCCAGAAGGTCTGGTAAAGTGGGATTGGTTTTCCGTAAGTGACACTAATAAAACCATTTCATCCAGTGGAAGTCATAAATTTTGTTGGTGGAGTCGCTGATTGCTTTGCTTGCGATACTAATGGCTTGCTCTTTAAGAAGTCTGATGATGATAGCCACCACTCACGACTGTAATTTCAAGGCGCAGACGTTTGGGTGGACGAGACTTTCCTTCTTTTGTGAGAGTAGGTCTGCATTTCCTGGTCTTGAGGTTGTCTATCAGAAGTTGTAGGAGCAGGGGAAACCAGTCTGCTGATGGCCAGTTTGGGCCTATGAGGATGAAAATGCTAGGCATTGATTCGATTTTCCATATGATCTATGGAAGGAATTTGAATGGTGGAAACAGGCAGCCAAACAGATTCTCCCAAGGTGCTGACATGGCATCCACTGCCCAAGCTTGGTCGTCTGGGCCTGGGCTGATGAAGGCGGAAAGTCTGGTACAGTGCTTCGGGGCAAATAGGTCTATCATTGGCATTCCCCCATTGCGAAGACAGATTTTCAGATGGATTTAAGAGTGTCCACTGTCCTGTGGTTGGTCGGCGATGCCAGGAGAGAGAATTTGCAATTAACATTCCAGTTCCCTCGGATTCCAGGTCGCACTGGTTAGGCACCTGTTTTTCTCAGGGTGGTCATCTGCGGCAAGTTTGAATAAAAAGCAGTCGGGAATTACATCTTCCACTGTTATCAGGAGTTCTGAAAGAGGAATGCCCGAGGTGTCCTCATCATCACGGGTGTATGAAGCATCAAAGTTAACATGATGGGACGCATCGTCGGAATCGCAGTGCAATCGAGCAGGAGGATTAGGGTTGGTTCCCAAATTATCAAAGAATTCTTGTCTTTTTTCTTTTAGTAGAGACTTTCTTGTCGTCATGGGAGTGAGGGCATTTGTTTGCCTGGTCAGTTGCTTTCGCCTTCAGTTTCGCGTCCACTCCTTTGTCATTTTCGCATTCGTGAGCAACGGCTTTTGCTTTCACTTTACAAGTGCAACGTGACTGGGAGCAGGAGTTCCTTTCACTTGCGTTACTGTAGACGTCAATGGGCGTGTCGCTAAGTGTTTCGCTTTCGCATCCGAGTAGGATTAGAGAGCTCTACCTTCCACAAGTGAAGCTTTCGCTTTCGCCAAAAAATCCATTCAAGTCAAATACGACGGACTCAAGGAATGGGCCGATTAACAGATGCGGCTTTTGTTGCTTGACGAGCGGCAGCGGCCAAATTTTCAGCTAGGCCGAATGTCCGAGCTGCTGGAAGAAGAGTCCTTTCATTTTGGGGTGCAAAGAGTGAAGTCAGTCGACGAACAGTCGACCCACCTCAGAGGCCTAATTAAAGTTACCTTCGGGTGTCGCAGCAACAAACCAGTCATCAAATGAACATGACGAGACGAGGTAGCTTTCCGATTATGAGCACCTTCAAAGACTTCATTAATTTCGGCTTCCGACAACGGGTCATGGAACGTCAACAAGGTGTGAAGTGAAGTGGGCTGTGCCAATGTGATGGTTCTTGAACAGGAGCCGACCAAGAGGTCAAAGTACTTAGCCTTTCCAGGAGACTTGCTTGGCTTGGACGATTTAGGTTTCTTTGGTCAGAAGGGAAATTAGTTTTGACTTCAGCTTGAAGTATTTTGCCTTAGTAGTAGATATTTCTTGGCAATTGAAGCGACCAATTGCTGGGCCAAGGAAGTAAAATACATGTGAATCGGTTCCAAATTCTCGTTGACAGAAGTCAGCTGATTTCGAGAAAAGTTGGCTTGCGTGAAGAAGAAATCACGAAGACCAAAATATGTGTCAGCAGTGGAAGTGGGTGGAATACCACTAGGAGAAGCAAGCAGCCATGGCGGGCCCGAAGGGGGCCGCTGGTGTCTTGGAAGCAGGGCAGTTAAGGCCAGAAGACAATATCCTGGACAGCTGCAGTAAGCCAACAACACCAGGAGGAGTGTGTGGAGTGGCGGCAGGCAGATCCAAGGGTTCATTGATGCCACAGTTATCCAAAGTAGCTTGGGAAGCAGATCGTCTTGGTAGATCTCGATGGAATGGACGAGAGCAGGCTATGAAATGGAGGCACAATGCCGTAGAAGCACGCACATGAGCTAGGGCAAGCCGACGGAGAGCGCGCTTTTACAGCGTCTTGGAGCCATGTTCTTTGGTCATGAATTGCTTTTTCGCTTTCGCAAATCTTGGTAAAAGGTACGAGGGAAAAGAAGAGCACGTCTGCACAGAGCAGGCTCCAGAGAATAAAATTTGATAGTAATGTCCCCTTAGCGCTTTTATATTAGTAAGGAGGAAAGTGCCCATGCGAACTGTTGGCTGGCGAGTTGGTTTAAATCTCTGGAGGGAAAACAGCATTTGAGAATAAAATGCTAAAATGTGCAAGTAATGTATTTTCTTAGGCAACAGAAATAATAATAATGATACCAAAGCATCACATTTTTTATAGATATCGATTTGAGAAGATTGCCAGTGTCAGTACTAGCACGGCCTTAATATTTTTGTTGTTTAATTCTAATTTTGTTTTCTCGAAAATCCCATTAAAGCTCCTTTTTTTTTTAAAGAAGCAATTCAATACATGAAAAATAAATACTCACATCAGCTAATTGTGCTTTGTTCAGTCCCGGACGAGTCTGAACCTTGTAATGCCTCTTATACCTCCGAAGGGTATTGACTTGCAACTGAAAGAGATCCACCTGAAAGAGAGGTTCCAAAAAACACAATGTAAAGGCGAAAAGTCTGAACTCATTCTGCCACAACAATTTAACAGTATGCTATGGGGAAAACTTTCTAGTGTTAACATGACATTTTCCACAATGTTATTGGATTTCCCTTAATTAACAGGTGATTAATTTAACTTAATTTAACTTTTCCAGGAATGGGATATTAAAGTGATGGAAATGTATGCTCTATCTAGCAAATCAATTAGCATGAGTTCAACTACATAGGGCAGAGAAGCCAGTACCGCAATCGTACAAAAACTATCAAACCGATTGTATCATACTCGTTACTGGCCACTGGAAAACAGGCTTGGTAGTCTGGCAGCCAAACCATGTTTTTTTGCTCAACCTAAAATTGTTGGCTATAGCTCCGTTTTTTTTTCACTCAATTTTGCTCTTTTTTGCCTATTATGCAAGAACGATTAGTGGTAGTCGAGATAAAAGTTGTTTGCAATAATGTAATCTACAATGTAGGTCCCATGCCATTTTTATATATCTTACGTTTTTTTTAGCAAAAAGTGTTCTTTTGGGCCATTTTGGCTTATTTAATGCCTACAGATGTCTCAATTTGACAACCTACAATATTCAACTGCTGTGCTGTTGCATACTTTCCACTTCAGGTGGATGACTTCAGTAGGAGATAGTTTCGTTAGATAAAGATGGAAATGTCTTCTTTTCGTCAGGGGTAATTGAAAGGGTGTACCACTTTTAGGACTGAGCTACACATGTTTTACTAGGGGTCAGTATCACAGTCACTGTTCGCTTATTTTCAACTTTCAACGCTGTTGTGACATATCTAATTTAGGTAGATGACTCCAATTCGGTTCGTTCAAAAGGTGGGAATGTCTTCTTGGCATCAAGGGCAATTGAAAGGGTCTACCACTGTTAGGGACCGAGCTAAGCCCGTTTTACTAGGGGCTGGCAGCACAGTTATTATTCGATTCTCTCATTTTCAACTTTCAACTGCTATTGTGGTACCCGTGATGCTAGAAGACATTCCCACCGTTTGAACAATTTGAGTTATCTACCTAAAGTAGAAATGTCACATCAGTTAAAGTTGAAAATGTGCACACACAAAATCGCAGGTTGACTGTGATACCAGACCTTAGTAAAACGGGTGTAGCTCAGTTCCTGAAAGTGGTAAACTCTTCCAATAACCCGTAATGCAAAGAAGACATTCCCATCTTTCGAACGAACCTAATTGGAGTCATCTACATATATTAGAAACGTCACAACAGCATTGAAAGTTGAAAATGAGCGGGAAAAAAATCTAACTGTGACTATGATACCACCACTACTAAATTGGGCGTAACTCATTTCTTGAAAGTGGTAGACCCTTTCTATTACCCATGATGCCAAAAAGACATTTCCATCTTTCGAACGAACCAAATTGGATCATACAACCTGAATTAGAAACGATGCAACAGTAGTTGTAAGTTGTAGAATGGCAAACTGAATCATCTGTAAGTTAGTTTAAAATGACCAAAAGACCATTTCTTTTTTTTCTCGAAAATCATAAGCGATATTAAAAAAAAGTATGGGATCAACATTGTAGATTACATTATTGCAAACAACTTTTATCTCAACCTTTTTGTATACCACTAACCGTTCTTACATAACAGGCCAAAATTGTGTAAAAATTGGGTGATACTTTGGACACCATCTTTAATGCTCAAGGGTGACATGGCGTCAACTGACTTATTCAATTTGCATTATCCCAATACCCCAAATTAACCAAAAGCAGAACTATAGTCAATGATTTGAGGTAAGTCCTTCTTCTGTTGTTATGATGCTGATTTTTTTCGATTTTGATTCAATGTTGATTTTTTACATCGATGCATTTCCATGTTCACTGCATTTTGATGTTTGTTGAATAAATTTAATCTGAATCGCACTAAGGAAGTGATTGGGGAGAGAGTGTCTCGGAGGAGGGAGGGTGGGAGTTATGCCCACTGTCAGTTGTGTTTGGAGGGGGGGGGGAGGCTTGCTTGACTCTGCCAGTGTGATGCTCCATGCAGTAACCCCCTCCCCTAAAAAAATAGGGGAAACAAGCCAAATGTTTTTTTTTCTGCACAATTCATGACTAGTTTGTAACTTGTGGTTTGCACCATTGGAAAACTGGTGAAAACGAAGAAGATTAAATTGGAGCATTTGAATGTTAAAATCTGTCCATATTTAGCGAAATTATCGCCATGTCCGCATACAAGCCACAGAAAAAAAAACGAAAATACATTGAATGTCAACTCAACATTGAACGAATGCTCGATGCTGACAAAACATCGACATCGCGATGCATTAATCGAAAATCGAACAACACTAATTGACAGTTGGGATTGGAACCAAAAATACAGGTATGGGACAGCCTTGGTGGTGTTGGCATTCCTCTTGGTCACCAAGAGTTCTAAACTCGCATCTCGCAAGAAGACGCAGTCCGACTTTAATACTTAACAAGTTTACTGCAAGTCGACACACGTAAAACCGTAAAAAAACATACCTCGGGGATGTCAGTATCTTGGTCGTTGGACCCCGTATCATCATCACTATCTTTTCTTTTGCGTTTATTGCGCACACTCTGAATTACTCCTTTGTGGTAATCACAAATGTAAATATGTCTTGCCTACAACAAAACAACATTTTATTCCAGCTCAGCAGTTTATAAAAAGCTTAATAATGCACAAATATTTGGAGTAGAAAAAAAATTGCCTCAAGCTTACATTCTGATCAATATTTAGCTTCAGTTTCCTCTGCGCCACGGTTTTCTGGATGCGTTTGCTGTAGCTAGCATTACCGGCAGGCCGAATACATCTCTCTCGTTCGTCGACGAGGCAACAAATTTGGTCGTGGCTTCCTCGACTGTCATCTTCTGTGGTAAAGCCGTTCACACTCATACTGGTGGTTGCAAATTCTATTAAAAAAAAATTCAAATAATGACTATCAGTGTACACAATTCTAACTGAAAAATTTAATTTCCAAGAGTCATTGTCAGAAGCATCTTTATTTGCAATTTATGTAATTTTAGTCCGTCAGCAGTTTGCACAAGTTGGAATCCAACCGTCAGTGGCATCTAAATGTTGAGCCAAATTAATTTAAGATGGTGTTAGGCTAGATCCCACCCTAATTAATTTCTTTGAGCCTATATTTGTGTGGCATCATCACATCTTTGGGCAACGTTTGATGGTTGCCATTTTCTTAAACATTTCGCTTTGCCGTTATTCGAAATTAGGAGTGGATAGGGTTTGCCACCGCTAAACCATGCTGACCACCAATTCCCGTTTTTGATCAAAATGTTCCTTTATACTAAGATGTATCTTACTGCAGCTTAAAATATTTTGCGCTTTTGCCATTTAATCACTGCACGCAGCACTCTGCATGCGCTGAGTGGGACGGCATCACGGTACCGGAGTACCCAGGACTCTCACGTGTAGGAACCACCGTAGAAACGGGAGACACTCCTACACAGAAGTCCAGGTTACTTGCTGTACATACCGGATATTCCTTTGCACCAACGTGGATACTACGGATCTTTGCCATAGGTGGTGGGCAGTCTGGAAACTACACGGAAGTCAACCTGGAATGGGCAAATGGAGTTTCTACAAATAAGCATAGGAAGCTAATTTCGCTTTGCCGAGGACATTTAGTCACATTGCTCCATTTTTTGCCGCATTTGCTATTGTTTCTGCTAGGGCCCAGTTTGATAGCCCGTAATTTTAGTTATTTCGTTTGTTGCTAACTGTTACTACGTACAATTCACACCGCCTAGTGCTGCCCGTTCATTGCTACCAAGCAAAGAATGAACATGCTCATCCGATTTCGTTGCTGCTGTGAAAGCAATGAACATGCTCGCCCTAATGCCTTTTTTCCTACGCGTGGGTTGACTGTCCGCCAATCCGTCGCACTTTCAAATCTAGTACTATATTATGCATATGTACCCTCTCCCCCCACCCCCAACATTTTAAAGGGATTCGTGGCAAGGGATTGGACAGTAGGTAAACAATGCCAGAGAGACAGTAGGCTACCGTTCAACTGCAATGTAGCAAAATCTTAAAGATACATAACTAATAAGACTTTTAGATGAGAACATTCAATACTTAGAAAGGTTTACACTTGATATATCTACACTAAAAGAAAACCTCCAAAATTATAAATAACATAAGTGGTGCCGAGCCGGTGGGCACTAAAGCAAAGATGTTCAATATTCGTGCTGGATACTAGTTTTCGCGGATCGGTGCTTACGGCCGATCTCGCACCGTGGTCTACGTCTACACACCCTGGGCAGGCCAGATTTCATCTTTCCATAAACCTATTCAAAACCACAACTGAGTAGACATTTCAGAATAAGTACGCAGCCCGTTTTAAGCATAGAAATAAACGTACGCATAAGCGTAAACTGTTGCATTTTCAGCTGTGGGTTGCAACACAATTTTAAATACCGTACTACTAGCTACGGGAGTGGTCAAAAAAATACAACGTAGTGAGTATGTACATGCACAAATTTTACCAACGCCTTCAAAGCCTTGATTCTGCTTAACTTGCTTACATTGCAGTACTCACAGCTAATACGTTAAATAATACACGCTAAACTATTATATTTGCTTGAAACTATGTCCATTACCGCAAACCAGGCATTTAAATCGGCAACATTTACACAAACTTCCATCCTTCTGACGCAATAATTTTAACGTTTTAAAATTGCACCTTACTACCTACGACAGTGCTTACCCTCGAGTTCGCACAATCACTGGAGTATAGATTAATTACTAAACTCAAAAAACTGCCCCACGGCCGTTCAAATGTTTAAAATCTTTCGGAAAAACCAGCAGGGAAGAAACCTGCGGCTTTGCGAACTGGAATGGCGTCCTGTCAGATGCTTTGAGTTGTGTCAAAGGTCTAGTTCTCTGATTGGCTCGTTTGAATTTAGAGGGCGAACACCTATTGAGTTTTTAATTCGAGTTTGTATTTTTCAGCCCATTTGCGTACAGTTGCTATTTATTTCGCGCACCATGCGATGTTTGTTTAGTTAGTCACGAAGCCTAGTAAAGTGTGCGTAAATAACAACAACACAATCATTGGTTGAATGAATCGTTTTGAACAATAACTTTGGAAAGTGGTGTCTGCAAGGTGCACTTTCGAAGCTTCGCATACAAACAGGAAAAAATAATTGGGGGTTACTAAGTTTATTTCAACGGTCGTACCATCATGATACCATCAACTCAGATGCAATTTCTCACGATTTCAAGTCATGTGATGAATGTACTATTATTGGGTTTTTTTTTTTTTTTACAGGCAGCAAACAGTCTGACCGGATTCCAGTCTCTGCCAGATGATGATTTTTTCCCCCCTATTTATATTTGTTTACATTGATCATTACTGTAACCATTTTTGAAATTTTCTATTTTTGTTGGCTCCAGCCACATTCCATTTGGAAACTAGATGTTTATTGTTTCTCTTATATGACGTGTGAATTTTTTTTTCTAAGGCTGTTCGCACCACAGATTGGTTCGTACAGTACTGCTGGAAACCTGGAGTATGCTTGGACTGGAATAGTGGAAAAATATTGGAAAATACTGGAATTACTGCATGACTACCTTACCAACAAAAACTCACTTATGGAATAAGGCCACGAAAAATAAGAACTTTGGTTCTCATAAGCATCTGCATCTGCATCAATAAATATTAATTGGCCATCCAGCCCACCAGCAATACAGTTCCGTCAGTATTGCTAGGCCTGTGTGCCGTTCTGTCGCCAAGAGCAGCTTACAGTAACTTGGCTGCTGGACCTAGGGAACTGTTTTGTTCAAGGGCAAAACAAGCACAGCCCCTATTTCCACTACAACTATACTCACCCTACCTATCTTTAGTCATAAGGCCAGGGTTGGAGAGATCCCTGTAGCAATGGCATTTTCATGACCAGGGCCGTTGCTTAGAGGACCAACCGGGGAGGGGGGAGGGCGGCTACGGTTCTTTACGGGTCTCCTCTTTCTGTCGGAGTGAGCTTAGGGCTCGTGGGCAATGATCCCGCTATTTTTGCCCTTTTCATGTCAATTAGTGGTAACATGAAATATATGGCCGTACTGCCATGGCTCCTGGCAGGGCACGTTGTTACCGAGGGCCTATGTGCAACTGAACACAGTGATTACCCTATTTACAAGATTATTTTTTAGTTTGCACCACCTTGAAGCATGGGTCAAGGGACAAAAGCCACACTTGCTGCCTCCTCTGGTTGGTCCTGTCCATGACACAGCCTTGGCCAATTCTTATTAGTCCTACCATGACTGTATAGCATGGGATCCGAATGTATACACTCGTGATCCTAAACATGCTTACTCAAGTCATAGTTCAGCACATCATATGTCATATTTCTAGCCTGAGGCGGGCGCTGTTGCAAAGCAACATGGATCAGATTAGATGGGGCTAGGGAAGTAAAACCGTTTCCATTACATCTGCTCTCCTACTCTCCCCAGTAGCGTAGAAATAGGCCCTGCAGACCCTGCGGTGCAGGGCCCATCATGAGGACAGGTGGCCCTAAAACCAAAATGCAGAACATGGCCAAGTCTTCAGACAGTGACACTGAAATGGAAGGAAAAAATTGGCAGACTGACACTTGTGAAGATCTAGAAAGTAAACTGTCAATGTAGCTCGTCTGCTTTATGTCTTCCCTTCGTAATGAAATGAGCATATGCAAAACTGTTAAAGATTTGGCACAGTTCTTAATTGTGCAATCTACAGATCCACATCAAACTACCAAAATTTTGTCACGGCTGTACTCCTGTTTCTAATGCTCCGTGTTACTTTGTTATCAGTGGAAAGAACATTATCAAAATCTTACCTTCGATCAGTGACGAGCCAGAGCAGGCTAACCGAATTGACTTTGCTCAGCATTGAGTACGAATTGGCCAAAATAATGGACTTGAACAAAGTACTAGACGACTTCGGTCAATTAAAATTGCAAAAGAAAGAGTTTTCATAAGGTAAAGGTTAGGCGTAAGAGTAAATTGTTTTATTTTTGTGATGACGGGTGTAGAAATTTTTGTTGTGTGTGGAAATCGTGAAAAAAGATTTTTTTGGGGTGCATTGATAGCCAAAAAAATGTAGGCCTAATTATTTTAAGACATGGGGGCCCATCCAACATCTTGCGGGGGGCAGGGGGGCTCAAGCACCTTGCTATGCCCCTGACTCTCCCTGTCTCCAGTCGAACTATGGCAGGTTCAAAAAATTCGTCTCCCATTACCCTACATTACATTGGCCAGTAACTGCATCCCCATTACATCCTGAGGCTAGACCTGTCTTTAGAAGGATTCATTATAGTGGAGACCAGGTTTGCTCTAA
>JAHWFP010003615.1:0-10852 GCA_023313725.1 Lithobius niger
AATGTCGATCATAACATTTTTGGAGAAACTTTGAACGAAATTGTCAGCTTTGGCTTTATCATCCTGTATGAAAATACCGCCAACCTTCAACGGGGGAAAATAAGGTATCCTACGTTGCTGGTTTAAAATTTTTTTTTTTTTTTTTACAAATTTAAAGGTGATTATTTCATTGGTGATTTTTTAAGACGCATGAAGCAATTCGACGTGAATTACCAAAAAACAAAGTGGCAAAATGAAAGGGGAATGCCATACCCGTAAATCTGCCAATCGTCAGAGTTAAGTGTCTTCTGGTAAATGTTTCGGTCTCAGATAAACTACTCCCAACAACTCCGTACCATATAAGAAAAAAATAAGTGAAGATTCTCACAAATATTCTCTTCACGAGAAGTGTGTGGTGAATGACTGGGACAATCAAACAATGAATTATGCATATTAGTAAAACATAAATCTCAAGATGTGATTAAAAAACAAAGGCATGGCGAAACAACATACAGTACAATTCTTGTTTTATTATTGATAATAAAAATTAATCAAAACTAACCGTAAATGTACAATGAAATGTTTCTAATGTTATGCTTTAATTTAATGTGGTGTAATATGGGGGAAGGTAAGGGGGTAATACGAAACACGCAGCAGTAATTTTTTCAAGTTAAAAAAATTGAAACAGAAGCCGTATTTCCGGATACAACATTTAATTCTGTGTATGAAAATTTGTTGTTTGATGTAGGTAAACATTTTTGTAATTTTCAGTTTTTATGTGGAATGGTCATTATGCCGCAATTAGTTCTTCAAGATTCGTCTAAGGAATGCGAAACCAATTTATGAATAAATAAATAAATAAATAAATATAAACTTTTGCAAATCGTCCAACAAGACAAAAAATGGGTACAGGTACAACTAACATTCAGCCTTGACAAATACGGCACAGTGAAAAAGCAAGAATTAATTTGGCGGCAAAAGGAAAGAAGGAAAGGGACACGACTGCCTTACTAACAAGGTTAGACCTGCCAGGGACCATAAAGTCACCGATGGCATCGCCAGTCGTGCAGAAAGGATGAACAGGAAAGGCAGGTAAATGAAAAAAAAAAATTTTAATAATGAAAACGTGAAAATAATTGCAAATAAAATTTCCGACAATCGTTTTAATTCTGTCTGCTGTCTGCTTTAACGAGTGGCCTCGGGGGTCTGCCGTTTGAGAGAACTTCAGAAAAATAAACTAAATAAACAGATTAATCGAAATTCATGAAACCCTGAAATAGAGAAAGGATCAGGTAAAGGTGAATTCTGTCGGCCCAATCCAAGTGACTCAAGATTTAAAATGCGAAGCTTCTCATCTTAGGATTTCAAGGCCTTATTTTTTTTAACGACCAACTTAAAACCAATTTCAAGGTTCACTCCCAGTAGCTGATCCAGGAAAAAATTGTAGGGGTATAGGGGGGAGGTCACAAACCAGCTAAGTGATGAAACACCATTTATCAGTTCCGGATCAATTCCTAGATTTTTTTGAGGTGGTGGGGTGGGGAACTTTTTTTCACAAAAAAAAAAGAGTGTACGCCTAAACAACTTTTATTGGTAGTCTGAATGTGAAATAACTACATAAATAAATAACAATTCTTCGCCAAATAGCAGTCTTCGGCTGGCTTTTCTGCTCACTCATGAAACAAGCAGCTTCCACCACTTTAGAAAATATCTAGGTGCACACCTTTATCACGCACTGCAACAGCGCTCTGTATTATATAATCTAAAAGTAGTAACCAACACAATTGTCCGTTAAAAACGTGTTAGCGTTTATAGGCCTAATTTTAGATTTTAGGCGTAATAGTCAGATTTTAGGCCAAATTTTTGCCTGACGTTTTAATTTCGTAAACAATAACCAACGAAGAGTTGGATTTGAGAGTACGCTTATCGATTTATGCAACACGGTGCGGGGATTTGACGTTGCCATGGCAACGTGATTTAAGGTCCAATTTTCAACTTTCAGGCCTATGTTTTTTTTTAGCTGTCGTCTTAATTTCGTAAGTAGCAGCTAACCGGGAAAATTTGGTCGAGAGTAGACCTACTTCATCCATGCAACACGGTATCGAGACGATTTTAAATGAAGCCAATGTGTGTCGTTAACGAAATCCTTTTGTGCTTATGGTTGCGAATTTTCCTTTTATTGGTTAAATTCGACAATCTGGTCTCTGTATCTAATGGTGAAAACCGTTTGTCTCGATCTGGTACCGGTCGTATCAGCCGTTTAGAAGACTAACACACATCGCGTTAATGGTCCGCAGAAAGCTCACATGTGGATTTATCCTCGCGTCAAGTTTGTGCAGTCGTAATTTATACATAACAGTGGTGGAAAAAAAGAATGAAAAAACAAAGAGAAAGGATTATGAAAACCAATATAATAGGGCATTCCGCTAAACAGATTTTAATTAAGTTATTAACTACAGAAGTTACGACTTTAAAAAAAAAAGTGACGTCACTGCGTAGCAGCTGATTTGGCAAGTTAAATATTGTTTTCTTTTTTTTTGGGGGGGGGGGGGGCGATCGCTCCCACCGCCCCCCTCTGGAGCCGCGCATGTTCATTGCACACTAGATTATGAAATAACCTAATTAATCTCAGCTTTTTGATGCTTTGTGTAAATTATTACAAGATAATTATTTTGATAAAACTAATTTTGAGCTAACAGAAAAAAAGAACTTTTAAAAGTTTCCAAGCACATGTTTCTTAGTCGTACGAGCATTGTGTTATGCAAATAAAAGATGACGTTTTTGCGCGTTTATATGCTTGGGTCTAAAATAAATAATATATTCGTTGCATAATACTTGAAGGTTTAAAACAAAATTTACAATAACGTCATATACAGAGAAAACGAGGAATTCGGCTGACAAACTGTATTTATGTACTTTTTAATTAACTTATTAACGTAGGAATAACATTGCTATATTAATTCAAATTCATAATTGATACACTATCAAATTCAAGCCCATTTCAAGGTTTTCTCATCTTCAAAACATTTCAGAATTGGATTTGAAAACAACCCCCCCCCCCCACCTCAAGCCCCAAAGTTAAAAGTAGAATAGTAAACGAATACGGCATATACTACAGCTGAAAAAATTCTGATAATTAGTTTTTTGAAATGTTTCAGATGTTAAAAAAATGCCTCCTGATGGGTGGAAAAACAGCCACAAAAATATCAAAACGAACTACACTTTTAATTTTCGTTCGTGCATTTGTTGCTTTGATCACGACAAACACGCAAAAGGAAACAAGTAAAAACCCTTACGAAGTGGGGCTGGCTATGAAAAATAGGAGTTTTTACTTATTTATTTTAGCATGTTTGTTTTGACCAAGCCACCAAATGAAGGCCGAAAATTAAAAACTATGTTCATATTCATGTTTTTGTGGCTTTTTTTTTCGTCTACCAGGAGCCATTGTTTAATCTTGTCTCCCTCGGCCGCAAATTGATCGATATTTTGTGTCAAAGGCATTACAATTTATGAAAAACAATTGTTTTACGGGGGGGGGGGGGTTTAAAAATCAGCCCCCCCCCGCCCAAATTAAAAACCTACCCTAAATTTCACCCCCCCATTTTTAAAATTTTTTTTCCCCCCCCCCCCCCCCAAAAAAAAAATAATAATTCGATAAATAAATAATAAATCACGAAGTAAAGGGTAACGAAGCAAACAGTCTGCTTTAAAGACTGGCCTTGTGAGGAATGACATTCTTTCTAGAAGACCATCTTTAATTATCGCTAATAATTCGATAATTGGATTCCCTTTTTGCAGATTTAGTACTGGAATTTTGGTGTGGAAAGTGGTCCTTATTTTTGTTAGAAAAATGTCCAAAATGTTTGGACAGTAAAATTTCTCGTGGTGACTTCCTTAATAGATACCCTGTGTAAGTTACAAATTTGAAATAATAATTCCCTCCCTCCCTCCCCTCTCCATTAATCTCAATTCAAGTTTACATAAACCATTCAACCCCATTTTTTTTCATGCCTGGAACACATCCACGCAGTTTTCCACTTTCTTCAAAATCCGGTCTTTAAAAAACGTACTTGCCTCGTTGACATTATCCAACAGGGCCGTAGGAAGCAAATCTGAAGTGGTGCGGCTATGGTAGAGGCCCAGGGAAACCTGCTAGGGGGTCTGGGGGAGTGTTGTAAGCTCCCCCAGCGGGGTCCGGGGCAGAGCCCCGGAAGCTGAAGCAATTTTCCGTACTGTATTGCCTTAGCTGGCTTCTGAAGGCCACGTTTGAACAAAATTCTCAAGATTTTATTAGTTAATTAAAATATGGTTCAAAGTATAAGGCAGTAGCCTAATTATTTGAATTTAAAAATAATGCCAGTTTAGAGATTAGGGTATTGTTGTTGGTTGGTACCATGTCAAAATTCTGAGCTTCGGATAGTATCCATTAAAGTGGCACTATCACCGATTGAAATGCGAACGAAAATACCGTGGCGCCATCTAGGGACATTGATATTGTTAACCTTTATAGCTTGCTCGCCGGTGCACGAGGACGAATCAAATTTTCACTCGATAATTAAGGATATCGTGGCTTGTTTGTTTCGTTAAAAGAAATGCCGTTATGCATTCCTTCGCTTGGTGCAAGCAAACGCTAGATGGTACTACACAGCGCTAGATGTTGTCAGAATTCGTCTGCTTTCAATCGGTGATAGTGCCACTTTAAATCACCGATATTTGGTAAATCCTTCACGCCATGTTTACGTCTAGAGACAATGTACTCTCGCAGCAGGTACGACCCACGTTTAGCTAATAGGGAAACATTCGAATAATGCTTCTAAATTATGACAAAACGATAAAAAAAACTTTTTAAACTATTAATTGATACAAAAATGCTACCAAGCAAATATCTTTTTTTTTAACTGCTTAAAACATGAAAAACTACATAAATAAATCTGGGTGCAAGAGTGTTGAAATCAACCACTAGAGTGCAACACCATCCCATGCGAACTGACCATGTTAATGTAAATATTGTATGGTGTTTCATCGACTTCAATAGTGACATTATGAGCATTTGCATCAAGCCGGATTCGTGGGTTGGAGTGACGAGTTTAGAAGTTGGTTGCACCATACAGCAGTATCAAATTTCAGCATTTAGTGTCAGCGCAGCGTATGCAGCGATGCTGTTCAGTGCAACAATATATCTAACTCTTTGGTTCAGTGGCTAAATTCCGGAACTATTATAACGGCGTAGCAGGAAAATTTAGTGTTGCTGCCTCCTGGATTATGAACGTCGCATCATGTCTGCATTCGACAATTCGGGCAAATAAAGCTTTTTTTTCCCCCGGAAAAGTGGTGCGGCCATGGCCGGACCGGCCGCACCGGGTTTTACGGCCCTGTCCAATCAAGCAGAGAGTCGAAGGTCTCATCAAAACGACGAGAAAATCCTCCTCCTCTGGTTTCACTCATTCCGACGAATTAATTTCAGCGGAGGCGGAAAACTATTTTCTGAGAAGTAATTTCAAATTATAAATCATGAAATTCCCTCGAGTTTGGTTACACGTAGGAAATAAGAAGATGAGGTTGGAGCAACAAATAGGAGGTCGGTTTGCGTCACTCTTTATTTAAGATGAGGATTAGTTGATACGTCATAAAGTTAAGAGTTTATAATAAAGTTAAAAGTTTTTAATACGCAAAACTAAAAAAGTTGTAGTCCTCTCTCTCCAATCGTAGACAACCTTAACAGATGAAAAGTTGAAAAGGACGTTAATGCGACGTTAATCAGCCTTTTTTTTGTCAAGAAATTGAATGGGGGTGGGGAAGGGGGGGGAGATGAGGCTTAATGGCGCGTCGACAGCTTGGTCATTAGCGCCAACCTCAGTCACAGTGCAGTGGTCCGGGTTGCCACTGCACCACACATTACAGAGATATTATTCAAACCCCTAACCTAAATCTTGTCATACATCTGTACCTTCCTGGTGGGGAAGGGGGTCGACCGGCTTTTAACAATGTATAACTAATGCATACGGACTTAACATCACTCTAAATGGCGATTATGAAAAGTGCATACGTTGTGCCAAAAGAAGAAGTAGAAGAAGAAGTGTTTATAAACTTTTAGTTATTCTCATACAGTTAAGAAATGGTTCCGTTTTAAACATGACTTATTTATACTTATAATCTTTAGTCATTAAAGGCGCCTTTTCACTTTTAACTCCTAGATGCAGCACCGTAAAATCGTTGAGCAATATAAAAAAAATATAGTGGTACATTAACAATGGAACAACACTATTCGCAGCAGCGCTGCGATTTTCATAACTAAAACGAGATCGCGCGACCCACATCAGCCTATTGGATGACGGAACGTGGATGCTGTGTTTAGAATATGGACAACGTTATCGAAATGGTGAACAGGCGCCTTTAAGTTTCCACGAAAATTGATAAAAAGATACACTACGGCAGTCCTACGACATTTCTAAATTTTTAAGCTTAAATTTGCAACACCGTTTTGCAAATTTGTGCATTATTTTTTTTTTTTACGATTTTTGTTCTTCTTTCGAACGACTGAAAAGTGAAAGGTGCTGTGGGGGGGGGGGGCGCGGATGGCTCCCATCTTCGCTGACGTGAATGATGGTTTGATGATAGCTCGTGTTAACTAGACTCTTCTATCGACGTTTTCTTTTAATTTTTCGATTATGATATGAGGGAACTTAATAGGTACAAACTGGTAGGCGCACAGTGCACGCCGGTTCTGATTCCGATTCTGATTCTGATTTTAGCGCCGACTCCCAGCAAACTGGGGTGTGTAATCGCACAGTGCAGGTTATCGGCGGTGATGTTGCTCGAAAATTAACACCTGAGAGCCAAGGAGTTCAGGGCATAAATAAGTTGCGTGGCACATATGGTGAATATTACCAGTTCCCACAAGTAGATAATATTTTGTTCGAAGCAAGCAGTCTGCATTAACGACTGGCCTTGTGAGGATACACAATACACTAATCTGAGAAAGAAAGAAAAGACATCTGCCCCGACTGGGACTCGAACCCAGGAGGTGCCGTTTACTAGCCGGGCACTCTAACCGCTAGCGCAGTAGTCAGAGCGCTCGGCTAGTAAACGGAAAGTCCTGGGTTCGTGTCCCAGTCGGGGCAGTTGTCTTTTCTTTCTTTCTCAGGCTAGTGTATTGTATCCTCACAAAGCCAGTGTTTAATGCAGACTGCTTGCTTCGTTTCCCCTTTACCTTGTGATTTCTTCATTAAATATTTTTTTCATTATTGTTGTATGGAAGTTGGGATTTTGTCCTACATTTTAGAGAAGCAATTGCTACAAACGCTCTGTTGGAATGTAGCTTTGATCGTTTGTCCCAGTTTAACCCAGTTTGTCCCAGTGAAACTGTTCACTTCTGTAAAGATTTTCACATTGCCGACACATCAATAAGTCTGTGTACTAAATTTAGTAATTTCAGTCTCCCTGTTTTCTTTTTCTAAATTTTTCTTGTACCTATTTCTTCTTTTTTGCATCAATAATTTTCCTGTTTCACATACAATGTATCACACCACGGTTTCACAATTCTTCAATGGAATTTATTCTTTACTATAGTAATGTTTGTAATTTCGCTATAATTTCATTTTTTTTCCCCTGGCTATTCAGGATGCATTTAAAATTTGTTATAACAACGTTACACCCACGTAATTACTCTGCTCTTGCATGATTTATTGATAACATGCTTATGACGCGATCAAAAACACAGTTTCAAAAAACCAGATTTGTCTCAAGCTTCACAGATTTGCTGTTTCCATCTTAGTTAGGCTTCTTGTAGCAGTTTGAGTCCCTTATTTTTTATGTCTTCTGTTAATTCAAGTCTAATTCCGTGCCCAAAATTTGGGCCGATAATTTGATTGTTTTACTTAAGTTTGTACGTTCTGCCGTTTTTTCACATCACCACTCGTATTTTTCACGTTTTATCTCGTTATTTTTACTTTTTTTTCGCAAATGCGAATTTTCACATTTTTCACACTGGCAGCACCCCTGTAATTTCTACTAAGACGCCATTCAAAAACCGTAGTGTTTTAAGTAATGGATTGTATCTCCCTACCTTTGTGTCATCTGTGATACGGGTCTTCCCCAAAAGAAACCTTTCGTGCCCCAAACCCAACTAGTAAAAAAAATATGAAAATGGTGAAAAACTAATGAATCCTTCACACATTAAGAGTACGCCAAACCATTTTTTTTTCTTATTTGGAACATTTTCGAGTCTATTTAGTTGTACAACCAGTCCGGATGAACTTCAGTTTAAAAAAAAAACGAATTAGCACTAAAGCGACTCGCCCTCTCATTATCCCAAAAACGTTTGCAACGTTTACATAAGTGTGACTTAATTGTAGAAAAGTCGTGTCACACCGAAAAACCAATATTTATTAAAGACGGCATATTTTACGCCAGTATTCAGAAAGTCATCTTGAGAAGAGTTATCTCCAAGGAAGGGGGTGAGCCAAGCCCTCACAGCCATAATGTGTCGAATTACTTACGACCTGCCCCAAGCACGATTATGAGCAGAGGCGATTCCAGGATTTTCTGCCCCACGTCAATCCAATGCTTTGGCAGAGCCCTTTTCTGGCTTCGGAGGGCAAGCAAGTAGACCGGGTTATAGGCCTAATACAACAGATTTCGTCAAAATGTAAATTCAGCCGCCTCCCACCCCAGATAGGGACCAACTACCACACACAAGATTCTCCGCAATGACATCCGATTACTATAGCCACGCTTTTTCATCTGTAGTAACCTTCAACGCCTTTCTGCGTCCTAAAATTCACTTTTGAAAAATTCTCTAGTCGATGTGGGGCAACCTGGGGGAAAAAAATAACCACCCCTCCCTGCCCCTTATAGCAGGGGTAGACAAACTTTTTTCATCACTCCTTCCATTTTTGTCATTCATTGGGAAGTAAACAAAGAATTTTGAAGGTCAACGCAAAAGTGTGTTGGGGTACTTTTTTTTCCTCCACGCATAGCATGAAAACATCATTTTTTTAAATTGATTTTTAGTGCTGAAAGGGACGCGACCGCACCAAGTGCACCTACCAAAATCCACTACTGTTTCTGCGTAGAGCCAACTAGGCTATTTTAGAACCACCTCAAAGCTACCTTGGACTTCAGGGTCTGGTGGAGAATAGGGATTAGGGACCCAATAGTCAAAACTTTTCTCAAGGCCCAGTTTTGAGAGTTCTGTTTGGGAAAAGCACAGATAATTTTAAACCAGTTAAGTGGGATTTTGTATTGATCCAGATTCACAGAAATTGCAGGTGAAAGTCAATTTCTTTGCCTTCTTGGTTGTTTTCTTAATGCAATTACAGGAAAAAGAACGTAAACTTGATTATTTAGAAGACGGAATGGGAGTAATTGGGACGGCAGCAATTTCGCAAGCGTTAATAATGAATGTAATTATACGTCGGCTGTGTCTTTCCGCAAGGATCTGTTGTACGATCTCTTTTGTCTTTAATTATGTTGATTTACCATCCATAGCAAATTATTGATATTTGCTAACGATAATGTCGGCTTGATTGTACACGAGCATGGACTTATTAAATCCAATCTTGATGACATGACATTATTGACCAATTGGACGACTGAAAACAAACTCGTTTGTTATGAATGTCTCCTAGTCAAACTACATTAAACGTGAATGGACAACATTGGTTCAAATTGCTCCTGTGTTGAGTTTATTTCGTATATTTTTAATATATTGCACGTTGAGGCACTTTTAGTTTGGTAGTTGCAATTTTAATAGTTTTGTGTAATTGTCAGTCTTTGACAAGTTAGGGTTTAAAGAACGAAATAACTTAAGCTGTTTGATTATCAAATGGGAAAGGAGGGATGAAGCTTTACGTCGCATCAACAGCTATACAGGTCATTACTAACAACCTCAGCCACAGTGCAATAATCCGTGTTGCCAGTGTGCCACACATTACAGTGATGTTAAACAAAGCCCAAATCTGAATCATTTTATATATCTGTATCTCCTGCAAAAATAAATAGTAAAACCCGGACAGGAGGACAGACTCATCGCCCAATTGACTCGCTAAGTCTCGCAGAAGACGAAACGTAGAAGAAGACCATCAAGATGGTGACAGTCAACTAGCCATGTCGGACCGTAAATGACTGGCCACACCAATGACATTCAGGAGGGATATGCCGCCTCAATAGGAAGTAATGAGTAAAGTGGGCGTGTCCAATACGGCAAATCGGCCAAATACACAACCTCTTCTCGGCGACTGCGGCAACAAGATGAGTGCCAAACTTGGTCAGTGCCTTTTATAGCTCGCAACTTATTGCCGTCTTGTCTATCCCACAAGGCTTGCCAAGCAGCATGCAACCTCAATCATAGAGTTGGAAACGCGACCATGGGAATAAGGCTGAGATCCTTTTCGAGAGGACCACAAATGTCCTCTTTCGCTACCGCATCACCGTGTTCATTCCCAGCTATCGTACATGGCCCAGAATCCAGCAGAAAAATCTTAGTTTTCCGCTGGCCAGGCAAGCGGGAAAGCAGAGCTTGAATTTGTATTAAAGGTGATCAAATGCTTGCCCCGAAGGTCGCGGATCATGGAAAAGAAACGAAATTTTAATTTCCTAGTGGAGAAATTCAAAATCCTCCCTTGCATTTGTCCTGACTCCTACAAGCCCCAAACCAACAAAAAGACCATTGTTTAGATCACTATGCATTCATTAACACTGGCGATAGCCAGTGTTAGTAAGGGTCGACCTAGGATCTCTGTGTTAAACTTTCAACTTTGAGAGCTTATAACTCCATCAAAATTGAAAAATTTTAAACCAAATTTGGAATCTAGCCTTGACTAGTCAAGGCCTGTCTACAGTCCAAAAATTGTGAAATTCAGTCCAGCCAAAC
>JAHWFP010003616.1:5411-17007 GCA_023313725.1 Lithobius niger
ATAATAATAATAATAATAATAATAATAATAATAATAATAATAATAATTTATTCAATAGTAAATTAGAATTTGTATTGTAACTCTCGCTTGTATGAGTCGAATATAATCATCATTCATAATAATTAAACAAACAACACTTGGCCCTATAGGTTATTGAATCATTTATATGTTTAACAATGAAATTTCTATTTGTTCATGAAAATAATAATTTGTTCACAGTATTTTAATGTATCATTTAATTGTGTACTCTAATTATTCGTTATTCTAATGTAATCTGCATATATGCGTACAAATTAATTGTCTCTTATCATTTTATTTTTTAATTTTATTTTTAATTCATTTAGATTTGCACATTCTAACATCACTTTCGGCAATTCATTAAAGATGTTCGGTATACATCAATTTCTATTTCTTTTCCCATATTTATTGTTCCAGCTTGGTAATACAAACCTTTGTTTTTTTATTCCTTAATTTACTTCTTTTGTCGTTATTATTAATTTTACATTTATTTGTATATTAGCTTTTTTGTGATTTCAACATAGTCTCTAAGTTTCATTATTTTTAATATTTCGTTCTCTTTGATAATAAGTTCAGTTTTTTGTTCTTTTCTCACATGTCCAAATAATACTTTAATGATTTTGTTTTGTACTTTTGTAATCTTTCAATCAAATACTCAGCTGCAAATCCGTAAATTTCTATTCCATATCTTAATACGCTGCCAATCCAAGCATCATATAATATTCTTTTATTTTTAGTATCGAGTACATATAATACTAAAAGTAATAGTAAAAATAATGAATATTACTTTTAGTAATAGTTACTACTACTAATAATAATTTATTGCTACTGCTACATCAAGGTTGCACGAGTCTCTAGAGAGATTGTATGTGCAGTTTTAACGAGTAAAATTATTTACAGTAATATAAACAAATAATTAATAACTTACAGTATCATATACAGTATACAATATTACAGTAATATATACAAATAATTAATCATTTACAGTATTATATACAAATGTTAAATGTTCAGTTAAACATAAGATAAAAACAGTTTACTTGCACAATTTAAAAAAACTTTTAATTTGAAAAACAATAAAAAAATGAGACATATATTCTTTTTTAAACTGAACAATGCATCATACAGTTCATGAACAAATTATGCGTATTACGGCAAATAATTCTTCGTTAATTTTTTACATGTTACGGTTAAACAGCTAGTCTTTGATTTCCTTTTTCATTTTACACAAATTATTTAAGTTCCTAAGTTTTGCTGATAATTTATTGAATGGATTTGGAACTGTGTAATTCATTCCCCTTTTTCCATATGAATTTCTAACTATAGGTAAAATTAGCCAATTATTGTTATTTCTTACACTTCGAGTGACAGGAGTTTTCCAATCAGAGCAAAGGTAGTTATTTGTTATAATCGCATAAATATAAAGATCATTTAACGTCATTAATTTATTTTCACTTAAGATGTCTTTCGTGTTTTTCTTTTTTTTATAATCATCAAAAAGTACTTTAGCGGCTTTGTTAAGTATTTTTTGTAATCTATTAATAAGTGGAAGCATAAATAGTACGTGCATATCTTACATGAGACAAAATAAATAAGTCTTTTGTTGTGAATGTTTAATATATTTTTTTATCTTGTACAAAGCAGGAAGTAGTTGTCTAACCTTCTTGATTAAATTATCAACATGATCATAAAATTTCCAATTTTTATCGATTTTTAATCCTACGTATTTAGCATGTGTAACCTTATTTAATAATTTGCAATTGCATTTTTCCCTACACGAGTTAATATTACAATCTAAGTCGTTCAGTTTTATTTCAATTTTTTCTAGGTTTATATGTGATGTGGAGATTGGAATTATGCATACATTTTCAACATTTACGTAAAATTCGTTTTACATGAAGTAATTGTTGATTAGATTGAAGTCCTTTTGTAGATTAGAAATTATGATTTCTTTGTCGATGTGTATGGATAACTTAAAGATATCTGCGTATAGGGTTGTATAAGTATTCCAATTTATTTCGTTAAGGTCATTAAGATAGATAAGGAAAAGTAGTGGTCCTAATATTGACCCTTGGGGGACACCATAATCAATTTTTGTCCATTCACTGAGTGTATCATCAATTTTAACGCTGCACAGTCTGTTGGTAAGATAACTCATTATTATATTCAACATTTTCCCATGAATTCCATAAATGGATAATTTCTCTTTTAATATGTCTTTGTCAAGGGTGTCGAATGCTTTTTGTAAGTCTATCATTACAGAAGCTGTATATTTGCCATCGTTTAATGCTCTAGTAATATGATTGTTAATGTAATTTAAGGCATCAACGGTCCCTTTACCTTTTTGGTACCCGAACTGATTTATATTAAGAAGTCCAAATTGTTTTAAGAACTTCTCAATTCTAGTCACGAAAAATTTTCCCACAATTTTATTCAAAACTGGCAGTAATGCGATTGGTCGATAATTCCTAGTTTCAGACCTATTTCCTTTTTTAAAAATGGGTCTTAGAATTTGTTTTTTAAAACTGTCTGGCCATGTTTCTGTTTCAATAATACTAGTAACAAGTTTTACCATAAGTTTAGAAAAGTTTACCTTTGAATGTACGAAATGCTCCATACAAAAACCGTCATGTCCAGTGGATTTTTTAATAACTACTTTTACCAAAAATCTCCCTAATTTCGTATTTGTTTGGGGTTAATATAGAGAATGTGTTTTGTATGGTTGAGATATACGCTGTATTTAATCTGTGAATTTTTCTAATATTATGTTTTTTTAATTTCGCAATTTGTGATGTAAAATTTTTAACGAATTTATTACATAATGTGTCTGTGTTTTCTTTAGCAAAAGCTGTTTTTATTTGTTCGTCCAGGTTATGTTTATTGTTTTTTCCCATTAAGTTGTTAAGTTTGTCCCAGATTTTAGAACTTTATGTTTGTTTTTACTAAGATAATTTTTGTAGTAATTACTTTTGGTAGTTAATAATTTTGAACTTACATTTTGTTTACAAAGTTTATATTCTGCTTTTAATTCAGCCGAGGGATTAGCTGTTTTAGTTATTTTAGACCAAAGTTTGTTTTTATAGTTAATGCTTTCTAATAGTTCTATAGTCATCCACTCATTTTTCAATTTTTTTCCCGCTGATTTTGTAACAACCAAAGTGGTATTTTTTTTATATACTATATTTTGAATTACATTTTCGATTTCATTATACATTTCATTCGGATTGGTATATTTGTTTAGTATAATCCAATCAACATTATCAAGCTGCTTAATAATATTTGCATGGTTGCGTTTAGTATAATATTTCTGATTTTTGTTTGCCCCAATATTTTTCATGTTGTCATTAAAAATTTAATATTTACCGCAGCATAGTAATGGTCAGCAGCTTTCATTTTTATGACAAATCCATTACAGACTGATTTACTACGATGTGAAGATGACGTCAAGACATGATTTGTTGATTTTGTCTAATTTAAGTTCTTCACGTGTGACAGAATTTATTTGCATAGAAAAGCCATTAGATGCCATCAAATTTTCAAAACTTTCTATATCAAATTTCTCTGACACGTCTTGAGATTCATTAAGTAAGTTAAAATTATGATCACCAATTATTATAATATTAGGAATCTTTTCATTAATTTTATTTTTTAATAGGCCCTTTAATTTGGCCAAAAATTTTGTTCTGCTGGAGGATGGCTGTCTATACATGGCAATAATGTTGAAAGTTTCATCTTCAAAGTCGATATGAATGTCCAAAGCTTCGTTATTGTTAATTGTAATGCTTTGCTGTTTCGTAATATTAATATCCATTTTAACAAATAGCATAACCTCACCACCTCTGGTTTTTTCCGACATGCTGCAATTTGTACATAGTTGGGTATTTTATAATATGATAACTCTTCCTCTTTTAAATTAATTTCATTTAAAACAATGAAATCCCATTCAAATTTACAATTCTCAATATTAATTAAAAATTCCTCCCAATGAGTTCGGCAGCTTCTAATATTTACTTGAAGTCCTCTTAGTCCTCTTTTACCATTTATAAATATCAATTTTTTTTTGCATATCACCGAAATTGTCAACAATTTCATTGATAATTTCAGCACTGTCAATGTCCTCTTTACTTACCATCATTGTTGCGATTTTTTATCATTTTGACTATTTTTTGCAGATCTTCTTCACTCTTTATAGTATGAATGGTTTTCTCACTTTCATTTTTCCTAAGTTGTATTTTTCCATCTTTAATCCAGATAAATTTGTACTCTTGTTTCAGTTGATTCTTGGTTTTCCAAAACAAAGTCTTATAAAAGGGTGTTAAATGTTCATTAACGTAAATTTTTTCCTGGTTGCCGTTGCCAAAGACATCATCGTTAGTGATCCTCCCTTTCTTTCCATATAGCCACTCGTCTCTATGAGTTCTACGTTTGAACTGTATAACAATGCCTTCTGTTTTGTTTTTGTTTTTTGTTGGTATTCTGTGAGCTCTTTCAATTTGATTGTCGTCGAAGTATTGTAATTGCAGGGCGTCGACAATTCGATAAACAGTGTCTTTAATGTTCTCTCTTTTTTCCATTTCGACACCAAAAATTTCCAGGTTTCGGTTTCTATTGTACTGGTCACTCTCGTTTTGACTTTGTTTCATTTCATCTACTTTTTTGTCTTTTAAGTGCTTGAGTTTCAGATTTGTTTTCTGTCAAATTGTTCATCTTTTCTTTCAACACTCAAATTCGTTTCTTCATGTCTTCATTTTCTTTTTTAATTTCGATATTTTCTTTTTTGATGTCTTCATATTGTTTTTCGATAAACTTCATACCGTTGAGTACTTCATTGATCTTTGTTTCAATTCTTGCTAGGGGATCTCCATTAATTTCAGTTTCGGTTCCTTTGTCGACTTCATCTTGTTTGCTATTATTTTTATTTTTTCCTTATCCACTTCGTCATCGTCGTCCTCCCCTGTATTAGAATTTAGTCTGTTTTTTCTACATCTTTTACAGTTCCATTCCTCTTTTTTTTCTTTCCCATCGCTCTTATAGTGGTAACTGCTAAACCCGAACATTTGTAATAATATTTTCCTTTACAGGTGAGGCAACATAAAACGTCTCCTTTGTTTGCGTTTAAAACATTTTCACAATCTTGGCATCGCGACATTTTCACCTTTATGACGACATATGTGGAGAGACCCTTCGCATAGCACTACAAAGTGACGTGAACCAATTAAATTACGTAGCACTATGAAATGACGCAGTACTCGTAAGTGACGCATAGATATACAGAATGGTTAAAAGCTTCATTTTGAATTTGAACCGCCGAATGAACTAGTCTAAAATAGTCACATAAACTTCATATTCAATCAAGATGATGGTCTCTCCTGTTGCACTGAAACCAGATTAACCTGATTTTGCACTCGAATTAGGCGGATTTGGCTTGTAGGATTAAGAAATCATGTCGAATTGGGAGAGTTTTTTTGCGTGGCGTCCGACCATGTCAGCGTCCATCTAGCAATGGCCCTACTAAACGTAATAATAATAATAATAATAATAATAATAATAATAATTGTTGCGATAGCAACGGGTCTGGCAAGGACTGTGGAGTCACTAACAGCCAGCCACAATGACATGTAAATACAGCCTGTACATAAAACGGCCAAGGAATGATGATGGTAAGAGGTTTGGGGACATGAATGCCTTACCAACAAGGTTAGACCTGCCAGGGACTCAAAGGCCCCCGATGGCATCGCCAAACGTGCTGGCCATGGGAAGGGTGTGAAAAGTGTTAAAAGGCCCAAAATGATGCTGTACAATTAAAAAGTATAAACAGTGCTAAAAAATTGTAAGCTACGGTGAATACTAAAAACTAAAGCACCCAGATAGTGGGATTTGTTATCACTTAAAAAAAATAACAAACAAAAATATATGTATATAAAAATCAAAGGCCAACCTGATAGAATTAGGGTGGCTGGACTACCACAAGCGGCCTACATGACGTTCAAAATTTTTAAAAATGGGATATTTTAAGGAGACGGAAGGTCTTGGGACACAACACAGTTCTCAAAGGGAAGAAGTGGGGGAGGGGGGGGGGAGGGTTGCTGGTGAGAAAAAAAACCCATTAGGTGTCCGGGAGTAAAGGACGTTTCAGAAATATACAAGGAAAATCGAACACTGGAAAATCTAAATAAATATAACCTATGCCGTAAACAATACTCTAACAGTGTAAAACAATGTAACACCTACCTTGAAAAACAAACGCTTAAGGAAGGCAACCTTTCTGCTTTATATCGTTTTTACCGCTTTAAAACAAAAATTACGAGGTCTATACCGCCGTTGAGGGTACACTCCTATTTGGTCACTGACTATCAGGCTAAAGCTGATCTGTTTAATGTAGAATTTTCAAAAAATGGAGTCTTCGACGATTATCGTAACTCAAACCCTATTTTAAACCCAATGACTACAACAAATGCGTGTAACCATTATTGCGATAGTGTAAATTTCTACGCGAATGACATCCGACGTGTCTTAATTAAGATGCGACCAAGTCATGCAGTGGGCCCAGAAGGCTTTTCAGCTTTCTACTATAAACAAATCTGCAATAACATTATTACGCCATTGAATAAAATCTTCCTAGCATCCTTCCAATCTAGTTCTATTCCTAAACATTGGTCAACGGCAAATGTTGTGCCTATCTTTAAAAAGGGAAACCCATCTGACCCAACGAACTACCACCCTATCTCGCTTACATCGGTACCATGTAAAATCATGGAAACAATTGTCCATGATAGTTTAATGAATTTTATCAACGAATATAATCTGGTCAGTCACGATCAATTTGGTTTTCTTCCCGGGCGATCTGTCGTACACCAACTTTTGTTGGCTCTTGATCAGTGGACGGAGGCACTGGATCAGGGGATCAATACCGACGTTATCCTTTTTGACTTTAAATAGGCATTTGAGTCCGTCGTACATTCCAAACTTCTACTAAAATTAAATAATATCGGCATTGGCGGGCAACTTTTGAAGTGGATAAACGCCTTCATCACAAAGCATGCAGCATTGGGCGATGTGCGATCTAAAGACGCTGGGGTGATCAGTGGTGTACCTCAGGGATCGGTTCTTGGTCCTCTCCTCTTCGTCCTTTTCTTGGATGACTTGAGCCTGGATTTCAATAGTGTAAATTGGGCAAAGTTTGCTGACGACTTGAAGTTGCATAAAGCAACCATCTGCCGAGCTGACACCGACCTTCTGCAAATCGGTATAAACGAAGTAGATAATTGGGCGACAACATGGCAACTCCCACTGGCGTCTGGTAAATGCTACCAATTCCATATTGGGACAGGACCAAATCTAGTTGATTACTGTATAAACGATAATGTTTTAGCAAATGTCAGCTGTACCAGAGACTTGGGGGTATTGTTTAACTTCGATTTGAAACCTTCCTTGCACTGCTGCAATATCGCTTCAAATGCTAACCGACGCTCAGCAGTGGTTAGACGCTGCTTCACATCTGGTGACACTAGGGTCAAAGTTTCGGCCTTCAAGGTTTATGTTCGACCCATGCTCGAGTATGCGAGTCAGGTCTGGTCGTCCTAACCTACTGAAGGATGTCGATAAAATCGAGTCTGTTCAGCGGCGGTTTACAAAAACACTACCGGGTTTGCGAAATTTACCCTATCACCTTCGATTGAAAACTCTCAATGTAGACTCACTCGAACTGAGACGCCTTAAGGCGGACTTAATTTTAACTTACAAAATTCTGCATCATTTACTTCCATTTGACCTGCCTCTATTTGATTTACAAACATTTACAAAAACGCGTGGCACCAGCCTAAAACTCGTCCTGCCTAAGTTCAAGTTAAATTGTCGGAAGTTTTTTTTCTCCTCACCGAAGACCTTGTCTCCGCGCCTTCTGTCTCCCATTTTAGGAGGCTTTTGGGGGGCATAAACCTACGAAGGTTTCTTTTGAGACCAGAACATTATTTTGATAAGGGTTGTGATTCATCATGAAACTTAATTTTGATTTTGACTACCATACAAATTGCCAATTGCTTTTGCCGTTAACATTTTTGCAGTGACATCTTCTTTTGCTTTCTTTTTAGGTGCGCTGTTAGTGGTGAGCATGTCTGACCCTTTCTCACCTATTGCACGTCTTGGTGCAATAAATCATATATTATTATCATATATTATATGTGAAGCGGTTCCTCAGAAATATGTGAAGCAACCTACGAAAGGTCGAAACCGACAGTGAAGACACAGTCTTTACACTGAGTGCGTTCCAAATAGGAACCACGTGAACGGAGAAGAAATACCAGCGACAGTCAAGGTTTGATGCAGGTATGGCCAATTTCCACGCATGTACAAATAAGGCGTTGTGCAGGATCGAAAAACGGAAGGTCTATGCCGATTACATTATGAAGTATCTCGTATGTAAGTACGAGGTCGGCTTTTATACGTCGCAGTTCAAGTAACTCCAGACCCAATGTTACAAGTCTTTCACGATAAACAATTTACCGGAATCCAGGGAGATACTTTGTATAACGGCGCTGGACTTTCTCCAAGAGGTCAATATCTTTGGCCAGGTAGGGGGACCATCAGGTGTAGCATATTCCTAGATAGGACGCACAAACACCTTGAACGCCCAATTCGTGGTGGCAACAAACCCAGATAAACAATCGTGGAGTGGCAGAATGCTGCAGTGGCAACTTTCTGGCGGTGTAAGGATGTTTTTTAATTCGTAGCGAACCAAATTCCTAGGTCCCTAATCTCTTCAGTTTGGGGTAAGGTCTCCTGATCAAGGAAGTACCGGGGGGCGCTTATTCGCAGTTACCACATGAAATGAGGAAGATTTTTGGGTCGAGATTGGGAGCTGCCACCTTCGGGACCACGCAACAATACTGTGAATCTGGGCATCCAATTCGAATGCCGGGATAGAAGATAAATTTTCGGCTCCGATCTTCAGGTCGTCTGTGAACTTCCATCCGAAGGTACAAGCATCTCCTATCCTAAGATCATTTATGTAGATCACAAAAAGGATGGGTCTGAGAACTGAACCCTGTGGTACAACACACAGGAGAGGTTTCCATTGTGAACACATCCTCAACCATCACCCTCTGTGTGCGCTCCGCAAGGAAAGCTGCAAGCCAGTTTTTCAGGTTACCTTCAATACCACAGCTACTAATTTTAAGAAGACGTTTTCTATGAACAACCGACTCAAAAGCCTTTTTTAAATCGAAATAAATGACATCCAGGGGAGCCCCAATATCCAATGCAAAGGTCCATCTATCCAAAACCGCCAGCAGCTGGTGGGTCGCGGATCTATTCAGAAGGAACCCAAATTGATCGTCACTAATTACTGGATGTTCATTAAAGAAATTTAAAATCTTGTCCCATATGATCGATTCCATGATCTTACAGGCCACACATGTTAGGGCAATTAGTCGATAGTTGCATGGATCAAAGGAAGACCCCTTTTTTTAGAATCTGTATCACGCTTGCCCTGCTCCACATGCTGCGGAGCTTTTTTTGTGCAAAGGAAAAAGAGAAGATAATAGATAGGGGGTATGATATTACATTTCCTAATTGTTTTAATAGGTGAGCCGAAAACCCTTCAGGTCAGCAAGATGTGCTAGGTTTCAATTTTTTTAATGCATCAGACGCCAAATGTTCCGTAAAAATCACCTGGGTGCATGATGATTGGGAGTCCACAAGCTGTTTATCTGGCAGACCAGGATTTCCATCGTCGAATATGGTGTTCGATGCAAAGACATCACAAAACATTTCCACCTCGCAGGGACGACGCTAGAATCACTTTATTGGGGGAGGCGACAGTGGGAATTGCTTTAGTGGGGCAGCAATTTTAACCAGGGGGGCGAACCGAAAAATTCAACTTTAGCGCCCCCCCCCCACCCACCCCAAAAAATTCAAAATAACAATCTTGCAAATCTTTCTCACACCGAACGTTCTTAATTGCTTCATACCCTATTTTTTGGGAACATTTTTAAATGCAGCTGTAAAAAAGATGTAACCTATTAATGTAACCTCAAATCCTTCTTGTGGCTTTGAAAGAAACTAACGCAGTTTTCTTAATAAATAACCAGAATTTTCTTCATTTATAAGTTTTATTTTGATCTGATGATTGGGGTGGGGGGGAGCGCCAGGGGGGGAGGGGAATGTGGCGGGGCACACCGCGCCCCCACCCCTTAGTGTCGTCCTTGCCGCCTTCTCTACTTTATCTTCGACGAAATGTGTACTTATTTTGAGAGGCGGGAGGGTTCTGGAGCAGGAATTTCGGCTACGGTACAGTTTAAAAAGGGCAGAATGGCTGCCCTAGCTAACTGCTGCCTCCTCCCTCTCCCGATGCCATGACTCAACCATCTGAGAATACAGCTTGCGTGAGTATGTGGTGTGCAGGCAGGAAATAACTTAAAAACGCTGCTACGAGGAAGTCCGGTGTAGTACATGTTGCGAGGGTGTACTGGTAGCAAGAAACTTGATAATGCTGCTGCCAGTAAGCCCCGTTATATGCACTGTGAGAGTGGTGTACTGACAGTGAGAAACTTGAAAACACTCCTCACATTCTTCGTATTTTGAGTTACACTAATAAGTGTGTGTGTGGAGGGAGGGGGTGGAAATCTCGCGCTAGCTTGTGCCTACAGTGTCATAAATCTATCATGCGCATACTACATAAAGAAACATTTATAAAATGCGTGGCCGGCTGGGTAACCCTCCCAGGAATCCATGGGGGATCCACGCTTCGCGTTGGGGAAGGGGAAACAGGAAGAATGGGAGGTTTGGATGCTACGTACGTAGTATATTTTAGAATATGAATATAGAATATTCATAGAATATTTAGAATTCATAGATATTTTAGAATATATTTTAGAAAAATGCTAGCATGGAAACTAAATCCCACAGAACGGTTATTGCGTCACGTTTGCAAAATTGAAAGCAACAAAACGTAAATATTAGGACGTCATTAAATTGTAGTAACGCCATTTAGATCTCCAAGTAAGTAAATCGCGAGTGGAGATTGAGAGGGTGGTTGAGGGGGGGGGGGGTTGGCAGAAGTAGGAATGAAAGGTAGGGGGTGGGGTGGACAAGAGAAGGAGGATGGATATAATTGGGTAAGCAACATTGTATTCAAATGTCTTTATTGTAGTTACTGAAACCAGAAAACCAAAAAAGTAGCTAAGTGATTTTTAAAATGTTAGTGAAATAGAATAGAAAGTGTTAGCCAACGAGCTTAGAGTTTTTTGAAGGCCCAAGCGGGGGAAGATGCCACCATAAGGACAGTTGTTTTTTGCCGCATGAGGGAGGAAACCGGAGAACGCGGAGGAAACCCTCGTGCAACGGGCGGGAAACAACTGGAGAAAAACCCGTACATATGCACTTCCCATCGTCAGGATCGAACCTGGGTCTGTAAGAAGCCAGGGACGTGCACACAGGGGGGGGGGGGGGAGGCTCCAAGCCCCTTCCCTCATGGCAAAGTGCCCCTTTTTTTCTGAAAAAAATGCCCTTTTTCGACGGAGCGCTGATGTATAAGAGCCTAAAAAACGCTAAAAAAGGACTGCAAAGAGGAGCAGAAATG
>JAHWFP010003616.1:17107-30402 GCA_023313725.1 Lithobius niger
TGTGCCCCCCCATGCCCTCTCGGGGGTCTGTGCACGTCTCTGGCTTGGGCCAGGAGACCTATGAAATCTGACGCCCTGGTGCACGCAGCTGTGCACCATAGTAGATTTTAGATTGTGGAGTGAGAGGGAGGGGGGGGGGGCGCGGCCGGTAGAAAGACCCACCAAAAAAAGGGCCAATCAGTTTATTGTTATAAAATAAATCACTCGTCTTTAGATGGGCTGTAAGCTAATTATGAAATAATGATGGGACCTTCTGCAGTTTCTAGAGGGCCATGAACACACTCTTACTTTAAGCGGCGCCAACGTCTGTACGACAGACTGTTCTATGAACAGTTGGCGTTGACCAGACGCACCTGGGAAATCCCCTTCGTACTTTGTTTGTTTGTCGAATTCACAGCCAATGAGAAAGAAAGAACACTTCTCCCCGTCCTGTCAGGGTGTAAGGTTTATCAGAGCTTTGGAAGAGTGCCAAATTTGATTAGAGCGCCACGTGTCCGCTGGAGCTGCAGTGGTGGACGATATATTATTGTGCACAATCCTAAACATCAGTGAGTACGAACGTTGTACGAACGGAGTGAAAGCAAATTTACAACACAAGACAAAATGTAAGTACTATTCAATATCTAGCGTTAGTATTAAAAAATTGCGCTAGGATACGACATTAATTGCAGAGACGTCACGTTAAAAGCAATTCGATGTGTAAACAAGAGAAATCGTGCAGTGAGTGTACTAATGTATGTAGATCGGTCGCGAACCATACGCTATCGGCAGGATCCATTTCGCTAGATATAGCTTAATTCGAATGAATTTTTTGCATTGTGTTCGTTGTTGGGATTTTTTTGTCTGAGTTTTAGTATGGGCGGTGTTCGTCCTGCCACTCCTATTTTTAGTCTTGCGTCCGCTGTGGACATGCTAACCCAACACTGCCAGCCTAGGCGCACGTGACTGAGGAGTCACATTGGAATTGGAACTTGGAAGTAAAACTTGCAGACTGCGCACTGAAATGTTCGTAAAAAAGTCGTCAGAAATCAATAAAATTGTCTAGATTTTTTTTCGTGGATTATTGTCGAATTTTATAATATTTATTAAAATTCATCGAATGATTTTTCTCGGCTGGCATAAAAATCAGGTAAAAAATTTTACCCCGCTGAAATTATTAATTAATTAATTTATTTATTAATCCATAAGTGGCCAGTTCCCTACAACAAATTTGACAAAACGTTCGCAAAAAAGAATGCACAAGTAAAAACAAAGAAAATAAAAAAAAAATATAAAAACAATAAGAAATATGATATCAAGTAATTCTATCGGCATGGTGAACTGAGGGGAGGGGTATAGCGGGTCGTGGCCCAAGAAAAGGTACAAGTGTCCCTGTAAGTAAACTACCATTTCTTGTAAGGCTGCTGGACACAGACGTGCATGGAGTTAATATTTGGTTAGATATTTTTGCTTGCTTTTGCAAAATAATAAAAAAAAAGGTTCCCTGGGCATACTATCTTGAAAAAAAAATATGGTGCAAAAAATTACAACGAACAAATATTTTTAAGTTTTTGATTGGTAAGGCAGTGCCTGAGAAACAGCAATTCAACTTTGTGTAGCTTAAATATAGTGTGTGCTTAAAAAAGTCTACTCCGAAAACTGACTGTGACCGTTTACCGAAAGTTTGTTCCCCTGCCCTCTTGCGGGTGTGCACGCTAGTTGGAATCTGGAAGCACGTGGGCCTTTACAATGAGGCTGGTTATGTTTGGTTCAACTCCAAAAATGCAAATTCATCCCTGCACTCTGAAATGAAAAAAAAATTGTGAATGTACTTGATTGGTGTTGGGTCCACATAACATTATTTCGTAGTACTTGCCCGCGTATTAAAAATTGCGTGCAGTTTTGCGGTTGGTTAATGGTTATGGCCCTTGGGGCAGATAAGGGGAACAACAAGGTGAAAATTGGAGGCTTACTGACACGAAAAAACGGGTGATTTCCAAAAGAACTAAATGGTAGTGATTTCCCGTTGTAACGCACAACGAAATTACTGATTAGCATCACTTACAGGAACGGGGCTAGAATTTTTTTCTGGAGAGACAACTCATCAACCGGGGGCGGGGCCTGGCGGGTTGGGCCCCCCCCCCCTGCTGAAAAGTTGTGTTCACCGACTCTAAGTTTGAATTTTGAGTAACGTAGTAGCCAGTCGATTAAATTACCGAACTTCATAATAATAGTAAGAAAGGAAAAAATTATTTTGAGAATTAAACCTTATTCTATTTAAATTTAACTTGAAGTAAATGTCCAAAAATTTGGGATCCACGAATGTGGTTGCATTTGCTGCTATGAAGAGTTGTTTGTATTGAAAATAGGCCGTTCGCATAGGCCTACAGTTGTTCATTATTTGTGTGCATTACATGTTTTTTTTATTGTTGCCTTAATCATTTGAAGTTTGGTATTTGAGTTATGTGCACAAGTTGGTAATTGGTGTTTCGTTCTTGATGAGGCTTCGTAGTAAATATTGGCAATCGTTAGCGAAAAAATAATAACAGTATAGTTAATATTAATAATATAATAATATACATATTTACCGCCTACAACCAGCGGAAGGAAGTAGGAAGGGCTGGGGAGCCGCTTACACCGATCCACAATTAAAAGAAGAAGCACCAAAAAAAAAAAAAACTTAAATTTAGTTGGAAACAGAGAGAGGCCGTTTAAGAAATTTTTCCTAAGGGTTCGGAGTTTAGCATTCTACGGAACAAAGGCACAGAAGCTGCATTTACGTAACTGCATTAATACTTAATAACTTCATATTCATAAAAATAATCAAAAAGTTAATCCGTTAATAAATAAATAAATAGTTAATTGGTCAGTCAATGATAATTTTGGTCTTGTTTACCGCTTTAACCATTTTCTATTCTTGGCGAAATTAATTAGTAAAGATGTCAGTAGTTAATTCAAAATTGGTGAATCAGAGCATCCCTAGTTTTCAGGGATAAGAACCCTTTTTGCACTTCCCTTCTTCTGCATGGGCGCAACGGATATTAAAAAGAAATAATAAGAATTTGGCTTGTCAAAAAAGCACAGTAAGGTTTATGGATACAGCTGGACGCGTTGGCTGGGCTAGCGGATGCGCGTCCCGACCGGAAGAAAATGGCGGATGAGATGCTTTAATTTGACACCGGGGCAGAATCGGCGCTTTTGCTAGGGATCAGTGGCCAGATTGGAAAAATAAAAATAAAAACTCTGCATTCCATCTGCTCGCGAATTTGACGATTGATAAGATGACGTCACAGATGGCAGGTCAAGGAAATAAATTGATTTTACACATAAAGGCTGAAAATTAAGGATTCAAAGTTATTGGAAAACGTAGCCCTGATACATAGACAGTCTCGACACTAATAATTTAACGTTGAAATGGAGGGTGGAACTTATTGTTTTGCGATAGCTAAGCCCCACCCCTAATTGACCCCCGTCTCCATGTAACGCTAGAAACGGCAGAAAAGTTCGATAAATTGACAATAAACGATCGTTCCCTACGCAAAAAAAAATTCGAAATTGGTAAACAAACAGATTGGCTTCATCCCTATGTAATTTTTAAGGGCGCATCAACTAAATTTAATTGAATAAAATCGACATTTGAGCGAAGTTCTTTGTGTTATTGTGACTGTATGGGAATGTATTGTTTTGGAATGGAATGTGGACATATGACGTTATTTTGGCGATTTGTGTGCGGCTTTGAAATGTGTATGAAATTCATGATTTGACATCCGACAGTTATAAAAACAACATAAATTTGATTGAAATTAACCAAAATTGTAGTTTTGCGGTTTAGGCTTCAGTTTGAGTGTGTTCGATATATATTTGTAAACTAAGCTATAAATTGATCAAAATTAGTTTAAAATGAATGACCAGGTGTAATTACCAAGATTTTGAAATGTTTTATCCCCTCAAGGGATAGGGACAGGTTTGTTGTTCATTGACGTATAAAATATTTTTTTTTAGTGTTAGCAGATGAATTTGGTTTCGCATCCATTGTCTTCAATGGATAACTGAATTAAATGACGGAAAATGAAACAGATTGGTTTTGGTAGAGATTCTCCACTTTAAAAAATGGCCTTGTGTTTTCTTGTGCATGGTTTAGATTGTGTACATTTGTGCCTTGTGTTTGTTTGTGTGTTGGAGATGCGATTTATAGGCCTAATTTTGCGTTTTTGCCTAAAAAACCGGAATTCAGAAAAATTAACGTTTATTAAAGATCAAATGACCTCCGAAATAGTTTGCTAAGATTATATACGTTACCTATTCACAGTTAGTGACTAGCAAAATTGATAAAGGTAAGTTTTGGTGAAAATTAATGAAATTTCTCTTTTTTTCCCAATTTAAAAGCCAAAGGTCTTATTTCCAAAGCACAGTAGAAAGAACTATAGTTCCGAAATGTTTCAGTGAAAAATTTGTTTAAAAAAGTTTGGAATTTTTAGGGAAAATGCCCTAGTTTAGACCGTTGTATCAAAGTTTGGTGGCAAAAATGATTATCATTTTGTGGTGTTACATATCGTTACATATGGTGCGAAATCTACAGTAATGCAAGCAATTACATGTTGAATAAATTACAAAAATTACAGAATAAAGTACTAAAAGTATTGTTTCAAAATAATAACGTGAAGGAAATCAGAGATAGACATAAAATACTTAATGTAAAAAATCTGTGCAATTATACGATAACAATAAGATATTTTTTTCCATTAACAAATTTACTTCAAAATCAAAAAGCGAAATCGAAACTTCGAAAAGACCATTTATTCCTACCTTTATGGTCTAATAAATACGGAAAAATGACGACTGTATATAATTCTGTGAAAAACTTCAATAAAATACCAAACACATTAAAAACAATTAAAGGATATAATGAACTTAAGCAAAAAATGAAAAACTACTGGATTAATTATATTGATGGGGATAAATAAATGAATTGGGGGTTTTTGATTCAGAGTTAATTTGTTGAGAAGTTGTATAGGGTTTAAAAATAAAATTGAAAAATGGCTAAATGATCGTTTCTGACAAACATTTTTGAAGAGAACTGTACAAGGTACTAGAAAGGAGAAGTACCAAATTATGCAATATAGTTTATGGTTCTGATGGTTTTGTTTTTTAAATTGCTAGAAATGTATATTTTTTGTTGATGGATGGTATTGTAATGTTGCCACTAATAAGTGTTAGTTCACTTCGTGGCATCTTTCTTTCTTTAATAAAAAAAAAAAATACAATCCATCAAAAAAAAATTTGAATTTGGTGGTGAAAACCACTTGTTTGTATCATGTATGGTTTTTGAGTTGTCGAATTTTGCACGATTTAGTTGGATTTCTGCCTGAGAGCCCATCGCACCCGACTTTTCGTTTTTTTTTATTCAGAGCCCATCGCACCCGACTTTTCGTTTTTTTTTTAACTGAAGGGTTGGTCGAAGAACAAAAATGAAGGGACCCATTGACGTAAATAAGTGGGATTGGAGAATTAAAGTTGGGCCAAGTGACGTCTCACGGGAAGTGACGACATTAATGCAGGTTTTTAACCAAATTTGGAAGATGTGACGTTTGCATAAACTTAATGAAACCCAATGAGGAGTGGATAATGTGACCTTAGGTCACGTAGGCGTGGACAGCTGGACGGTCCGAATCTCGAAAGTTTGGATGATCATCCGGGGCAGGGCGTGAAAGTTTCTTTGATCGGTTGTATTCGTTGAGTTGCTGAGTTTAAGATTTTCTTTGTCTCCGAGTTGGTGTGGGAAAGTGGTGGAAAGTGTTGTGGGTGATAGCAAGAATTTATAGGGTTTGGGAAGAGAATTTGTCACTCTAAAAAGTCCCTATTGAAACACGTTAGATTCGTCCCCATTAGTTCAGTCTGAGTTTTCAGAGGGCGCCACGTGTTCTATCTGGTAATTTTTGCTCATTTTTCAGCCCAAATCTAAAGTAACTAAATTACAACTAAGCTAGGCTAAATAATAATTAAATATAAGCTAGTTTCGTTTAGTTTAGTTTAATTTTAGGCTAAAAACTGAATAGAAATTCCCACATAAAACACATGGTGCCCTCTATAAACTAAGACTGAACTAATGTGAATGTATCTAAGACGTTTCAGTAGGGGTTTTCAGTCACAAATTCTCCTCCCCAACCCTATCAATTCTTGGTGATAGGGTAGTTAGAGTTGCAGTCGCGGGTTAGGATAACCAGATTGTGGTTTGGGCGTAGTTAAGAGCTAGGAAAGAACTTTGGAGAACTTTGGTGACATTTGATAAAATAGGACTTTGAAGATTTTCGGTGAAGAAGTATTTTTTTCTATGGGCGAACAGTTTAGGCCCCAAAGATAGTATCGTGGTTGTAGGCTTCAGTACCCGAGTGCGAGGCTCTCAGGCCGGGAATCAACATCTGCAGCTTCACCAAGGAGATTTGGAGGTGAGTGGAGAATTTTGAGCAATTTTGGCGCATTTGCGATTGATACAGGAAGCTATTTTTGAGGGATTATATAGATTGATTTTTTTGGGAAATTTGAATGGTGTTAATTTTTGGAGATTGTTATTTGTGTTTGGATTAGAGATTTGGGGTTAAAGGGATAGTTCGGAAATTTAATTAATTTTGCTGTTGATTTGTGTCGATTTAAATTTTTTTGGGAGGAATTTGAATTTTGGAAATTTTGGAGATTGACATAGTTGAAAAATAAATAGGGAATTAACAGTTTGTTGGTTTCCTTTCTTTTTTTGGGGTATTTGTGGTGATTATTGAGAACTATTCGGCCCGGGTGTTCGGGAAATAACCAGTGTTCAAACAACCTTTCGTACTAAGCCTTAGATCGGAAGATCTATCGAAACTGTGAGCCAGTGAAAGAACATGTTAGCAGGTAATCCTGAAAATAAACTTAAGTGTTGGGTGGAGCTCTATTGTTCCACTTCCCGAGGGACAAATAGGGCACTCTTTACACAGTACAATCAAGTCAGATTTTATTGAACTGGCAGTACAGTTACATCAAAGTCCAGTAAGTTCGGCGAGCATCGAAAAAATATTTTCTAACTTTGGGCTCATCCATTCAAAGCTGCGAAATAAGCTAGGCTTGGAAACTACTTCTAAGTTGGGGTTTTGCTATAGGATGCTGCTTGGCCGATTGGATTCCGAATGGTAGAGAATGATTCAGAGTAACTTGGTGTTTGAAATTTTTTTCTGTAAAACTACTTGCATGTTACGTCCTAATCCATAACCAATAAGGCAATTCACACAAAAAAATGGTCAACAAAAAAATCATTACCAGAATTTTTATCATTTCAATTAATAATCTTTGTACTTACAACACACAATTATGTTCATTTTCTTATGTAAACGTTGCAGCAGCAAACATATTTTGAATCTAATCTTTTGAATTGAAGACACTTTTAATTATATTTAACACTATTTAATTTTTTAAACTAATATAATTATATTTTACACGTTATACACCCATTTTTGTCTTTAACTGGGAATAACTGGGAAAAAGTAGTTTATCCCGGGGCAGTAAAAACCACCCCTGGTAAATACCATGCCAACCCTGGGTTTGCCTGTTCGAAACCTCGTCAACGTCACTCGAATGAAACTCTGAATCTACAAATTAACTTTGAAACTCTGAATCTACAAATTAACTCTGAAACTCTGAATCTACAAATTAACTCTGAAACTCTGAATCTACAAATTAACTCTGAAACTCTGAATCTACAAATTAACTCTGAAACTCTGAATCTACAAATTGAACTCACAGGTGGCTTACTGTAGGTACTGCTTTACTTCTAGTGCACGAATTTCACTGATGGCTT
This sequence comes from Lithobius niger, assembly GCA_023313725.1. Taxonomy (NCBI): domain Eukaryota; kingdom Metazoa; phylum Arthropoda; class Chilopoda; order Lithobiomorpha; family Lithobiidae; genus Lithobius; species Lithobius niger. Next base: position 24,915 of record JAHWFP010003616.1, read on the forward strand.
ATTTCCCGTAATTTACTTTTACTGGCTGCAGTGGAAATTAGCTTCCAGTTTCTGTTAATACACAGATCGCTGCGTGGGAAATGATATCAGGTTTAAATAATAGATTACCTGTTACCACCACCACTGCTGAGCCCGGAGGGGAGTAGGAAGTGCCACAACCCCTGACCCACAATAATAGCAAAATTTGGTAAATGTGAACAAATGTTTAAGGCATTTATTACAATTGATAAAATTCTGAAAATTGACTTTTTTAACGTGTCAAATGCACTAAAATTGCTAAAAATGATTTGCTTTACAAAGTTGTCCGAGGAACTTAAAATCCGAGGAACTTCTGAGGAACTTCACTAGACACTTAAAATATGAACCCCATTTTGAATTCGTTTTTCTTTTGCCTCTTGCCCCAAAGAAGATTACTGTTATGCGCAACTCTTTACCATTTACCTTCATCTTGTAGGTATATGCTTTTCACTGATCATTATAACTGAGTATAGAGTTATGATATTCAGTGATACAACAAAGTTGCTGAACATAACACTGTGATAAAACATTACGATCCCACTGAATGCCTGTATAATTTGGGTGCGACAGTTTATCTTCTTTATTTCTAATAAAAACGTAGCACTTTTGCGAATTTTGTAAGTAAACTAGAAAAATGTTATTAAATATTTTTCTTATTCTTTTTGTAGGTCTGGTTTCAGTGAGCTTCATTTGGCCTATGAAGGTAAATATTTTTATTACTTTCAATATTGTAAAGCAGTGCTCAAAACTCAGCAACTTCATATCTAGTTTTTAGATAAATCTTCTCAAACTTCTCAACGATTAAAAACAATTGAAATTAAAACTCACGTACAGGAACTTGTTTATTGAAGATCAAATGACTTGCATAGGTACTCGTTTAAGATCAAATGACTCATGCATAGGTACTCGTTTATTTAAGATCAAGTGACTCGTGCATACGTAATCGTTTAGATCAAATGACTCGCACATAAGTCCTTGTTTATTTAAGATCAAACTCACGCATAGGTAAAATAAATACGGATGCAAACCAATTCACGTTGCCTTTTGGACTTATATGTCAGGATTCCTGAGCGAGGAATCGAACCCTGGGATCCCTGAAAACAAATGCCAAGGTCCTACCTCTGAGCCATACTGACACGGCCTAGCTCATGCATAGGTAGTCATTTATTTAAGATTAAATGAAACGGCAGAGACTTACAGCTTCATGTTGGAACACTTTAAAACAAACAATCCCAAATATTTCTGCCACAACTGGTGGCCATCAGTAGTGGGTACAACTACTGCTACAGGGGAAGTAAAGTTAAACGAGTCTGTCCTTTTATTTGATCGTAAACTGACTCGTCGCTTAAATGTGTGGCGTAACCTCGTAAGAGACAAGAATTCCTACAAACAAGCATAACACACAATTTTAATATTCGGGCAATTATTTGCACTCTTGGTCACAGCAAAAATTTGTGACCAAGTGCGTAAATAATTGCTCGAAAATTAAAAATGTGTGTTGTGCTTGAATTTGTGGGGATTCTCACCTGTCAGAAAGGATTACACCATACATTTTACCATTGATCCACAATTTAATTTGAAATTTAACTCACAAGTGTACTCGTTATTATTCTGACAAAGCTTCACAGCTTTTTACAATTATGCTTAGCATTTCACTGGCTGCAGTGCAAAGTACCCTATAGTTTCTGCTAAGACACACAGAGGTGACTGGGAAGTAATAACAGGCTTGAATAATGGATTACCACTAGTGAAGAGCGATACTGAAAAACTAGAATGCCACCGTATTTTGGCGTTGTATTGGTTTCACTGTTTTGTGTCAAGAGGTTCAACTGACATTCAATAAAAATAAAAATATGAAACCACAAGTTCATGAAAACAGGACACATTATTTTGATTTTCGAAGGATTTTCTTTGTCACCTAGCAACAACATTCTTGGTCAACCCTTCTTGGTCACCTGGCAACAAAGATACACAACACAATGAACAATGAGTCAAATTATGAGGTTAAAAATAAAAGTCTCTAGCTACTCATACTTAAAAATAAAGGTGCTAACTCAACTATCTTAAAATGACAACACCCGTTTGTTGATTATTCCCACACCGACATCTTGAACAGGGAAGACAGGCTGACCACTGATCTTTAAATTCGGTCCCATGGTAAAGATATGAAAACTCTTGTCGGTTTTCCATCTGGTTAAAATTCTTAAAAATATTCATTAGTCTCTCTCTCGTCGATTTGTTGATATTGTGCACGCTTCTAACATACGCCTGACTTTTTCCACTGGCTCATGATACACAATACATTTTTTTTTGTATTATAGTATTCAAATCAGATGGCAAGCTGTTGTTGATTAAAAAGTTAATTGAACGTTGAGCGTCTGTGTAAACGAAGTAAAGATTTCAATACGGCGGGTGCGAGCAACCGTCCTTGCGCATGCGCTGATTGTCTTTGGTGCTTGGCATGTTGGGATACACACAAGACAGACCTGGAAGCGGTTGGAAGGGATGCGACAGCTTGCTGGTCTCCCTAACCCAAACCTCCGCTACTAATTTCACACTACTAAATTGGTCTTGAGCCAGGAGCGTGCCAGGCGCGCCCTGAATGAGAGCCAGCCCTGGGCAGCTCGTTTCGGATTTCACATTAAAAATTCTTAGCGGCCATGTTTGCAGCTCTAGTGGAAGGGGTGAGTCGTGCAGTCCTTATCCCACAACTATAGGGCAGTGACACGACGTAGTATTATTGTGTATAACTCTATGGTGGAGCCAGTAACTGGGTTAGCTGCAAGGAGCACTGGAGGGAGAAAAGAAGATAGTCTTATTAAAGCCAATGCTATTAGACTAGATTTCTTAAGCCTATAACGCGCGATTTTTATTGTTGGAGAAAACAACGTTCTTTTAAGCCTAAGAAATCCGCTCTCAAAGCACTGTCTTGACTAGAAGTGCCTTTTTCCCCGTTGCATTTTAATCTAGTGCACCTTGCAGCTATTACCTCCAAATGGTGTCTCGTAGCCAATATGACGTCACTTGACGCTGCTCTATAGGACTGTGTAGGGGTGCAGCACAAGAAAGTCTTTTTGCATGTGCAGAAGGATAATCTGCTAGGATTATCCCCTGGCGTACACTTCCATACTTCGCTGTAGCAGCCAAGCTGGGTCCCAAACAAGCAAGCTGGCGAGAGACGAATTATTACTGTGAAATTAGTATTAGTCCCTGGAAAACTCAAGTGTTATTGAAACTGTATAAAATAAGTGTTATAATTGAATATTTTTATGACCTGCGGCAGAAAGAAAACTATCGTGCCTACATTACTAACACCAATCAACCCCAACAATTTTTTACATTCCGACAGGTGAAGTTAGTGTGCCAGCTTTCTTTTCCTTCCCTCCTAAAGCCCAGATTAAAACGAACGAGCCCAAAATATTGTTGTGAGCCATTATAAAAGGTCAATAGAAACATCAAATTTGACAGAAGAGTTATTTTGAATTTTTTGTTTGTTTTTCCATACATGTACCCAGGACAGCTATGACTTTGTCTATGCCATGTAAGTCACCAAATTAAAACAACACAACGTTGAAAGTAGACCATCAGCAGATTTTCTTGATTTTTAATAACCGACATAAGCCTGTGTGCGATTATAAAAGGTGAATCGAACCTCGAATTTTGTCAATACAGCATTCTAGTATTTTTTTTATATTTTTTTCATGTTAAGAATCTGTTTCCGATGTATGACGCTAGATTTAAGGCTTGTGTGAGAGGAAAAAAAACTGGAAAGTAGGGCTAGGCAAGAGTTTTGGTCACTTGGTCAATGGCGTCAGTAGAAACTGAGTGGTTCTCACACAAACTTGAAACGAACCTCGAAATTAGCAGTGAGAATTACGAGCACAATTTCGACAAATAGTACACGGATTGGAGTAACAGGAACTGTCGTGTGCTCCTTGATAACTAAATAAAAGAATTTACTGTGAATATTTGAAAAAAAAAATCCCATGCATTTACCGTGGTTCGAATACATTTCTCCACCAGGTAGAGGGTTTGTTGAGAGAAGCCCTTGTATGAGATAAATTGTTCATGATCCAATCTGCAATTTGGCAGAATACTTTTTACACCTGTCTATCATAACAAGCTTGAAGCAACTGATCTAAATTCTAAAAAAAATGTATAATCCTTTGTATAAGCTTATTATAAATTTTGTACAAAGTTTGTTTAAACTTTTATATAAAATTTTGTATAAGTTTTTGTATAAATTTTGTCTGAACAGTAATAGACTTGGTAAACCAGTTTTTAAAGCCATTGTAACGTTATGTAAACCTGTCGAAAGCCTAATAACAAGATACAACTTTATCTAAACAGGAAAATTCTTACGATACATGTGCAACCTTGTATAAATCCCAGCAAATTTGCGTGACTTGTCTAAAATGAACTTGTATTAACTTATGTAAACCCTAATTAACTTGTGTACAACATAATAGGCTGAGCGTAGCGTAGCCTGTAACGGACACTGAATTGAAAAGTGCTGGTTGGGTGGTTGGACAATTTATCTAAATCGGAATATTCGTACGATATGTGTGCAATCTTGTATAAATCCCAGAAAATTAACTGATAATGAACTTGTATTAACTTATCTAAACCCTAATAAACTTCTCTAAAACATAATTGGCGGAGCGGAGCGAGCGAAGCTTATACTGGACACTGAATTGAAAAATGTTGGTTGATTGGTCAGTTGGTTGGTTCCACTTTTGTAGTCTGGGTGGAGCCCAAACGAATTGTCGGATTGGAATGAAATTTCGTACATAGCTTGATACCCACAAAGATATTGCTGAACTAGAATTTAATGTAAATCTTCCAATTATTATGGAAGAAATTACCGTGTTTGGAATTGATTTCCAATTACACTCACCATTGTAAATTAATAATCCTGAAAACATGAATAGTACAATTATTATTGTTAAGCAACAAAATCAAACACATCCAGCTAAAAGCATGAAATTTGGTACCGTACACAAGTCGTTCTTAGAAGTAAAAATCGAATTAGACACGGGACACCCATGAAATACCATCCATGGGCTCCAAGCACTCCCCCATTGGGGCTTGACCAACAAATTCTTGAAAGTCGAGGTAAAAGCATGAAATTTGGAGCACAAGTCATTCTTAGCAGTACAAATTGAACCAGTCATGGAACTCCCCTTGAAAGAGACACAAGGGGCCCAGCATCCCCCTCCACGTTTTCCCTGAGGCTTGACCAACAAATTCTTACGAATCGAGCTAGAAGCACAACATTTTGCACACAAAGTCATTCTTAGTAGTACAAATGGAACCAGCCACGGAACCCCAATGAAATACCCTCCAAGAGCCCCCAGAATCCCCCCATTTGCTCCCAAAGGCTTAACCAACAAAATCTCGCAAATCGAGCTAAAAGCATGATATTTGGTACACAAGTCAGTCATAGCAGACAAATCAAAGCAGTCATGGA
>JAHWFP010003617.1:0-16170 GCA_023313725.1 Lithobius niger
CAGCTGTGAACTTATCGCATGGTTATATTGTATAATCACACTTATCATATTTAGCTTTGATATTCGATTTGTAGTTCAGAAGTCTGACTGTAACTGACAAACCCCTTTGTGTAAGCACTTGGGTGAAGCACTTTACAGGGGGGGGGGAGCATGTCATGGTTGCCTTCCCTGAGGCGTGCCATGACACCAACCTGGCCTCTCCTGTATTGCTCTCAGCCTGGATGCGTTTCTTTATGAAGCCCCTAATGCTAATATTTGGTTGCTAAGAGGACGAAGCAAGGAGCCTTGGCACGTTTGGGCTAGTTCAGAGATGCAATGCCCCATGATCTTATTAAACCCACATGTTAATATCATCATCGGCAGTTGATTCGAATAATTTGTCATGTCCACACATCCGGGCACCAGGTGGATATGACGGGCTCTTTCGTTGGAACATGCATTAATAGGATATCCGTTAATCCCAGATCTAGAAACTCTTCAGTTTTTTCAAATCAGATATTAATCTGTGCATGTTTTTATTTACAGACGATTCAAGTTCAGAGTCCGAGGATGACACGCACATCTATTACTCGGTTTACGAACATAAGCACAAGCAGAGAAAACAAATGGAACTCATTTCTAAATGCAATGGGCAACATAAAATAGCTGTCAACATCACAACAAATCAGGGGCGGCTTACTATGTATGCACCATACCGAGTAAGTATTTTTTCATTCTCTCAAACTTTATGCCAATTTGCTTTTATTGATTCAATTATCCAAAAGTGGGATAGATACTTGGGCTAACGGATATTAATTTTATGTAACTTTCCAGCCTTAAACCCATTTGATTATTATAAAAAAGATTAAGTTTCTTATTATTTGCAATATACTAACATTCAGTACATGCTAAATCGTTTCCATTTTGCTTTAATTGCCCAAATTTTGAACCTCTTTATCGTTTAAAATCCAATGCTTTGAGTTTAGCTAGTCTGCCGCTACGATTGCTGGCGACGTGGCCTGTATCAACTGATATAGTGGCCTTTCTCATCATTCCGTTTCTGGCATCCATGTAATAGACCTGGAAACTCATTTTGCTTGCTTTGGATCACGACAGATTCCACAATTTTGTGTGCCAGCTTATACCCTGCAGTAATAAATGAACAGTTTGTGTAGTTTCTCCTTCCACACTGGAACACAAAATTTTGCCTGATGTAAAATATTTTAGTAGATTTATTAACTCTCTTAACTAACCTGTTTGCGTTAGGTCTAAAACCTGAATGAGTCTGTCCTTAAACTTGCACGATCTCTTTTTGTTGATTCCTTGTGGATCACATTTATTTCATTCACGGACGCCTTGCTGCTTCTTTTCTGTTTTAAATTTCATTTTGAAGTTTAATTCAACACTTCATACTTGCATGTTACATATAAATTCCTTTCTTTTCAATGACGCTGCATGTCGTTGCTATTAGCCTAGCGTAATTGAAGCATTATGCATGTCTTAGTCGAATCAGCATCTTCCGACAGGTAAATAAATTAACACATCTCGTCTCAGTGATTAGAATTGATTTTCTAAGGTTGTTGGATGAATTGTCAATAATTCCCTTCTGGAGTTGGATGTGATTTTGCACGATCGGAACTACAAATGATAAGATGACGTCGCGAGGGAATTATTTCTGCCTCTGCCGACAGGACACTATCAGCAATCTGGGGCAGGCAGATAGGGCCTCATCTTAGATGATCAAAAATTGGTGGAAGTCTGTAGGTAAACGGACACGAATCGGGCCGGAGCCTAAGAAACAGGGCTGTATTGTTGCAACCCGAAAGGGAATCAAGATGCGACATTAGCTCACTAATGCACGAACCCATTTTGTGTAGTTTCTCACCAAAAATAATCGACGACACGCAGCTCAAAGTGCATTCATTGATCAGATCCTTCCACGTAGTTTTCTGACCATGTCAGGTTGAATGGAAAACAGTGGTAAATAAAATGACACTTCTTCTATGAGTAAGAACCTCATGTGTTGGTTATGTGGACGTTTTAGTTTACCGGAGAGGCAAAAAATCGGGGGCACTGAGCGCAAATCACTCCGCCAAGTCGCCACTGTGGCGCCACACAGCTACGTTGGCCGGCGCTCTCTCTGTCGCTCGGCATGGAGTCGTTTCTGTGGCGCTCGGCAACGTCGCCCATGGCTACTTGTCGCCGGAATTCTTCTTCCCTTCTGCATGTCGCCTCGATTTAGGGTGTTTGGAGCCGTGGACTACCCACATCTTACGTTTAGGTCGACAGTATAATCGAACTGGTGAAAATGTTGTAGTTTTACACTTGGATGTAGATTCAGTAGCTAGTAGACGGATTTTTACAGTAAAATTGGAAGCATTACTTCAAACTTGGGTTTGTGCGACATCTTTTACTGCTGGAAGTGACTACAAATTGTAAGCGGCACTCACAACCACATCCATAATTTGATTTAAAATTACATTTAACATATGACTTTAAATTTACTGTGGTTAGGCTGCCTAAAATATTGAGTACATGCTATTTTAGGTGTAAGATACATTTAAACAAACTAAATTTCTGTCTTAGGCCTTTTTTTTTTTACTACTATCCTAAAATACTTACCTGTATTTTTATGCTTTCCTGTTTGACATAAGACACAAATCGCAAACATAAACAAAACAGTTTTTCATTTACGTTTGTTACCAAGGATAGTTTCTCGTAACCATTAATGCGGACGACCACACCCAAAGCCTGTCTGCAAGCCAACGTTGTTAACAGCCTTGGGGGGAAAAATCGTTGCACTTTCCATGCAACCTGATAAAAAACTGGAAAATCACACAGCTCAGCCGGAGAAGTAGCTTCGGTGCCATCTCCTCACCAAATCATCACGGAAAAACGGTGCAGAACAGGCAAATCTCTTCCGCGGCTGGTAGAAGAAAGAAAAGAAGTTGTCGAAATGTTTACAGAGCAACAACTATCTCTAGCACACTTGGCAAATATGTGACCTTCGTATGTGTAGTGAGGATACTCTTTTCGAATTAGGAGCAATGAACAGAAACCAAATTTTCCCATTCGTTCACGCAAAAAGATTCACACTCGCAACAGCAGACTGGTCTCACCAGAAGAAACTGGACAGTCACCTTGGGATCACGCAGTGTTGCATTCACCTGCCGTTGGAGCACAGGAGTTGGGCCAGGGTAACGTAGGCTTACTTTCACTTGATGTGCGTTCGGTACCCGCACTGAAAATTCCTCCAACACGGCACGCATAGCTAACTTTGGGTTGGTCACACAGTTTGAGGTCTCTACCATGACGTCACTGTCACCAACATTAGCAGTTATGCAGTCACACAGTGTTGACACAGCAGACCATTCGCAGAAACCTTCGTCGTGTCACGCCATTTGAACATTGTTTAGTTGTGAGTGCAGCACCTCCTTAAATATCGTAGGACTCTTCTACCTCATAGGCTCATAGTACATGTCTTGCAGAAGCGGCAAACCAGTTTCTTCATACAGGGTTGAAAACACAAACTCTGTATTAAATACAGGGGCGAAACAATTGGTAGTGTGAGTTGAGTGTCAGTGGGGGAACTTCATTTATCTTTTGACTCTGTGTGTTGGCAAGCGATTGCTGTAAAAGTGCGGTGAACGAGGAAATGGCTTGTGAGAATTGTGAAGACTGACTGTCAAGCTTTGCCGCCTCTTGCTACTTACCGGAAGACCAAACCGCAGACAAACTGTCAAGTTTTGACGCTTGTTGATCATTCATCCCATCCACAGATTTCTTTTATAGCATCATGTCCTGGTTTTGTGGTGGCAAGCGCGAGGAAACATCATTGTTCAGTGATTGCAGTTGGTTGGAAAAAGTTTTACATTGATCGTCCTTGTGACAGTTTCTCGGATGCCCCCTTTCCTCAATGATTAAAGAGACTATCATGCCCATGCCACGGCATGTTCTTTTGCCAAGCTGGCCTCATGAATCTGTGGGGTCATCATGCCTTAGATCACTTAGATCTCTCCCCCCTTCTGTGCGAGGCTTTTGCCTCAGGTGTGCTGTTAGACAAATAGTCTCGGCTTGCATGGCTCAATTAGAACACTTTCATCTGTCGCTATCTAAGGGATGTTAGTGAGGCTATTGGGGGTTCCAATATGAAGAAAACATTATGGCTGTCAGTAGTGTTGTTAAGAACTGAGTGGCCCAACTGTCTGGAAGAAAAAAATGAAACATTGCATCAGGTTTGTACCTGTGTAATATGGATTGTTTGATATTGCTGGTATCGTCTGTACATTTTAGCTCCTTGTTTGGCTTGACCCACCTCCTTTGCACAAAGTCAGCCAATAACTAAAGGGAAGTATTTTTGGATGGAAGTGAAAACGGAATTTTAAAGATAAAATTAGTTTGTACTTATCATTAAATTCCTACCTTTAATGTTCACCCACCCACCGGCTCGGCTCTCGCCAAATCGAATTGTTGAACAAATGATTCTGAGGAACAGTTGAGCAGTGCCTGCTGGGATATGGGCAGGGACGCTACCTGGTGGGGAGCCAAAGAAGCTTCGTTTGTGGTTACATTTGAGAGCATAGAGCATTAAATAAACGATTTAAGACAATAAGTAAAGATAAGAATTGTAGGATATAATAAGTGAAAACTAATTTAATCTTTACAATTTCGTTTTTTTTTTATTATTATTGGCAGGATGCGTCAGGTGTGGTAGTGCCTAGTCATCATGGGGAGTTGCACCTGCAAGCAGAAGACGGCTTATGTTTCCTTGTTTCAGGCTATCATGGACAACGCAGCACGGGTTACTTGTGCGTACAAGCAAATCGGGCAGCTGTGCACCATGCAGGTCAGTGTTTTTATTTTGAATAATATACTTATCGAGAAGTGTTTTTTTGTTATTTTATTTGGTGGGCTTCTCTGCACGTTAATCCTTGCAATTTTAAACCAATTTATGGCCAGCCACCGTCTAGCACCTGCACTTGCCTTTTTTTTTTTTTTTTTTTACTTTCAAGGACACAACAAGAAATCCTTACCCTGCTTTTCCTGACACAAGCAGTCATTTTTAAAGGTGTAATGGGAACGGGCTAAGTTAGCCGGGCAAGGCAAGGTAGACAGGAAGTTTTTAGAGGGTCTCTGGCTTTCTAGGAGTACCTGGGCGAATATAGTGGAAGCAGGCTAGGTGACGTGCCACACCTGAATAGTCCTTGTTGTTCTGGTAATGTATCCTCAGGCAAGATGAACCGTTCTGACAAAATGATGGACGGAGGAGCAAGTTCTCAGTACCCCAATACTTAGTACATCTCAGTACATCATATCTGCGTTGACATGTGCACATTTGCAAGACCAGTCAAGGCTCAGAATAAAGTTAGGTGGGAGCAGCAACACCTGGCATTTCCCTCTCTTCCTTCACCTGGCATTTCCCTCTCTTCCTTCACCTGGCTAAGGAAAGCATGGGCTAAGATTTTTTTGTCGTGGAAATGAGGCTTAACATTCCTAACGTCTAGTGAGGGAGAGTTATGTCAAACTTAAAAAACTTCTAGCCTGCTAACCCAAGGTTGACGGTTCGTCCCTTTAGGAGCACAAGGAGGAAGTAAACCTATTCAATGCTTGTGCCTCAACTTGTCCACTACCAGCTCTGAACTTGTGTGCGCAGTGGCAGTTCCGGAGGGTATGCAGAACCCTGCCCGAAATTTTAGACAAGTCCTGAGCTCTTAATACACGTCATACTGTCAGTTACTGTAAATTGTGTATTAAACACCCATGGGCTTCTGTAGTTAATTTGGCAAAAATCGGGGGTGGGTATTAAATAAAACGTGATCTATTTTCTTACCTTACTTGTGGACATCTGTCACAGAAAATTAGGCGATTAAAACCTTTTTGATCGATGTTGGAAAGGCCAATTATTACATACTTTTAATTGCTGGAAAGGGGGGAGAAGAGACCTTCCTGCCGGCACAAGTAGACCGAGTCCACTATTACTCCAGGGAAGGAAGGAGAATGGTCCAGTTAGCATAGCAAGCAGTGCAGGCATTCGTTTTCCTCACTATCTTTCCAGTTCACAGCATGAAGCTTTTAGTTAATTTTGCAGAGAAAAACTACTATTTAAGGGGGAAGGCGTCAACTCCACCATTTCACAATTTTGATCTTAAAGGATTTAATGGGGTGGGCATTAGCTTCGCCTGGGCGTTTAATACAAGATTTACAGTAATACCTTATCTGCCTTTATTGCCATTTATTTTTTCAGTTCATTTTAAATATTGGTCTCTTTTGCTGTACTGATGTCAATAGACAGAAAGGCAAATAATAAGCTTTCCTGACGTGCATGCCGCTGAGGTAGGCGTAAGCAGTAAGCAGGTTGAGAGTTGCCTGTATCGTCGTAGGTAGAAACGGCTACTCGTATCAGCTCTTCTCTGGCACAGGCGATGCCAGGGTATGACGTTACAGTTTAGGCTAGTTTTTTTTTGCTTAATGTCTAACAGGGAAGCCTACCAACTTGCCATTTTCATGATGACTACTTTTAAACAGCATTATTTTGCACCAGCCTGCATATAAGACAGCTTTAATTGACAGAAAAAAAATGGAATTTTCACTTCCATCTGAAAATACTTACCGTCAGTTATAGGCTAAATATTGTTTATATTTTTATGCTATGCTCAAAATCTTAAATTTACTTTTTAGAAGCTTTGTTAGCTCACCGCCGGGTGGCGTCCCTGCTCATTACCCAGTAGGCCTTGCTACCCAACACTCACAATCGTTTGAGCACCTGACCAAGATGGTCAAGTGATATGCTCTTCTCAAAAATGACTACTCAAACCTTCGAAAATGCTTCTACGTCTACTGACAATGACGTGTGCTCTCACCAATAGACCCCCGACAATGGACATTGCACATTTTGTAATTGTAGAACATGTCACTTCGTGACAAACCCCTGTGAAATTTGTTTGGCCCATTCTGAGTTTGAAGTTAGTCATTTTGCACATGTGGCGTAATATGGACAGAAAAAATGACGCCAAACAAAACAGGAAATCCGCTTCGTCATACTCTTGTGCCAGCTCTAAAAAATGTACACCCATCCCTACAGTTTCTTACTATCTGTAAAATACTAACCTTCATTATGTGCTAATCGTTTTGATTTGCTTTTTTAATTGCCCGGAATTAAATTGAAACTCCTATTTACTGTTTCAATCCTTATTACGGTGCGCTTAGCTCACTCCCCACTAGGAGCGCTGGCGTCGCGCCTTATATCACACTGATACAGCGCTTGCCTGCTCACTTGTTTCGGGCATGCGCCAGGAAGGACGTACGCCGCTCTTTATGTTATTTTGGACTTCTCCACTCTTCTCCAGGTAGCATTATGGAAAAGCAAGTTGAGTTACTTTTAGCCTCCGGGTTAAAGTTTCAGAAATGCACCTGCTAGAAAACTACTAACGATCTTCACCCTGCATGCAAAAAGCATCGGGAATGTGATTTTGACGAAATTAAATGTGAGATTTATGAGCTTCATGATGCAGCAACGATCAGAAAAATTCGTCGAATTTGGAGAAAGACTGGCACGAAGCGTGAACTTCTCGAAGCCAAGAAACGCTGTTCCGCTGAAACTACCCCTGCTTCGGCCCCTAAAGCGCCACTCGGTCGGCGGCTTGAACTTTTAAGTGCCGATATCACGGCTCCGATCGTTTTTCTCTCCGAGAAAACCATAGCTCAACATAGCGGTATCCCTGTAGCAAAGGTTGATCCTAATATGCGTTCTTTGTTCCCGCCGACGGATTCTTCTCCGTCCGGAGATGAGGTTGATTTTTCTCCAAGCAACCTTAAACTCATTGTCTCTGCGGTGCGAAAAGCCACCAAGGTTGATATGAACGTTATGCAGGATGCAATTCGATCTGCATTAAACACGGAACATCGCAGTGACATGGATTTACGTTTTGAGGCTTTTGAGAAAAAGTTTTTTCATTTTGCTGGACAGTTAGGACTTAGCGTTTTAAAGCTCAAAGTGTGACCGATAATTTGAGCTTCGTTGCAACCGCAACAGTGCTGCCATCTACCAGAGTCGCTACTCACCAATTTCCGATAGCTAACGCTGAGCAGCTCAGCTCTCACGCTCTCGTTGCCGATGTTTCCGTACGTAAAACCGATGATCCATCGAAAATAAAAAAAAATAAATGTGAGGATAAAACAGGAAAATGTGAGTAACAGTAACGTTAATAAAGGGTCTAACGTGACTGTCCCAGAACAAACGGGCATGATCGAACCGGAGTTCTTGGGACAGAGCTTGCCAGTCGCTGTTGAATCGAAACCAAAAAAATGTGACAAAAAAGCTGAAATGCGAATAGTGATGTAGGCTGAAGCTCAAAATTCCTTCTGAACGAGAAAATGTCGTAAAGAAGGATAAACATGTCACAAAAAATAGTGCAAAGCACAATGACCCTCCTTCTAGGCTGAAAGAACAGATAAATCAGCTACAGAAAGAATTAAACTCGTTGGCTAAAAGCAATGAAAAGCATTCGAGTAAAGACGTTACTTCAGTTCGCCACTCGGATCATTCGAAATGAACTGTTCCATCAAAAACTCACAAAAATTCAGGTGATAAGGTTTGCATTTCGCCAAGACTGAAAAAGACGTCTGAATTGTTGCATCATTTACCCACTTTATCGAACGGTGGTAGCCATAAATCATCGGAATGTCAGACTCCCACACTTCGTCACGGTTCTTCAGTGCGCCACAGTTCTCCACGTTTCTCCACAGTGCGCCACAATTCTCCGTCTTTTGTTAAAGCACAGCGTGCAAGGCCTTCCCGTTATGATGAATTTTTGAAATGCAAAGACTTTACTAAAAAGAGGTCATACAGCAGTGACTGTTCTTCTCATTGTGGCTCTTCCAAACGATGCAAGGTGAATTTTGCAGATGCCGGCCATCATGGAAAATTTACTGATGACTCTGATTATCCTGATGACTCGGATTCGGTTGATGACAGACCTTCTCGATATAAAACAGACAGTGCGAAATCTTCGCCTCACAAGCCTACCACCACGGACATTTTTAACGAGGGACCCGATTTTGTTCCATGGGAGATTTTTTCGGCAGCTCTCTATTGCAACCTGCAGGACTCTCGCTTTTGCAAAGTTTTTGTTCCTCCCGAAGAGGACCCTCTTAATCCTCCAGCCGAGCCTCTTGTCAATACAAGTGATGTTTCTTACTCCCATTAACATTCCACAGTCAGAAGTCGCATTTAGGCAACTGCTCAATCAAGAGAATCTTACACGAAAGGATGAAAAACCCATCGCTGTTTCGAATCATTTTCCTCCACATGACCCCAGAGGAAAATGTTTTTTCGCTCGTCCAGTAAAGGAGCGCCGTCTAAACGTCGCTATGACACCTTTAAGGAGGCCGAGTTTATAACTCCCACTCAACCTATGGAACTCAATTCTACTCTAAAGACTCCTGCTTTCGTTTTTGTTCCTTTGGCTGCTTATGAAGAAGACGAGTTAATTCTTCGTTGTGCTTTTCGTGCCAACTCTCATGCGGAGATTTCTTTCTCTGCGTCTGCAGTTGCGTTCAGTCGCTGGTTAAAGAAAAGCCTGAACTTGCCGAACATCCTTTGAGTCAGGATTTCAAGAATCTCACAAAGAGAGCTTCATCTTTTCAAAAGGACAGCTTGGCCTGCAGTGCCTGGTTGCTTCTCAACATGGTTTTCAGACGACGTGACTCGGTCCTTCAGTCTACCGTCAGCACTCCTGTTGACGTGCTTGATCAACTTCGCCTTTTGCTGATCCACAAGTCCAGGGAGCTTTTCGGTGGCCAACTCCTCACCCTCGTACCGGAACTTGAGGAGAAAGCTAAACCTCCTCCGGCTCCTAAGCCATTGCCACCAAAGAAAAAGTAGTTCAACGCCTTCAACAGCTCTTGGCAATCTTTCTCCGAACCTGCAGTTCAGCAGCATAAGGACCTGAAAAATCAAAAGGAGTAACGAAATCCAGCCACTCCTGAGAGGAAATCGCCCTTTCCAGAAAACGCCCCTTCACAATTTTGTGGTAGGGGCAGAGGATTTCGCCGTGGAAGAGGAAGTTACAGGAGCAGGGCGAGGAGGCCTCGCTATTGACGCGAAACCCTCCCATCCTCCCCCTCTTCACCAACAGGTGGAGGGAAGGATACGAAGGCACTTCTCAAGCTGGAAGCGTATCACAGAAGACGCCTTCACTCTCTCCGTGGTAAAGAATGGTTACTGCCCACCCTTTCTGTCCTTTCCGGCAACGACATCAGAACCTCCCGATTGGATCACTGCAATTCCTTTCGACACGAAGCAGGAAAAAGAAGTTCAGCTTCTGCTCAAAAAGGCGCAGTAGTGGAGTGCGAAGCAAACACCCCAGGGTTCTGGAGCCCTGCAAGGGTGATTGGCAAAAAAGGAGGGGGCAACAGGCTCATCTTCAACTTAAGGAAGCTCAACGGCCACCTCTAAAAGGAACATTTCAAGATGGAAACAATTCAATCGATAAGAGAGGCACTTCAAAAGGAAGACTTCACCTTTTCCATCAATTTAGAAGATGCTGATCTGCATGTTCCTTTACACCACTTCATACATCACCTCTTTCGTCTGTACACGGGAGGAAAATCCTATCAGTTCACAGTGCTTTCGTTCGGGCTGGCTACAGTGCCACATGTTTTCACTGCCCTTCTTCATCCGGTTCTGGCTCGCCTTCACGAAGCACGAATTCGGTCTCATGCATACCTGGACGACTGGCTGCTACGGAACCAATCCAGACAGTGACTTCTGCAGCAAAGAGACAAATGCCTTCACCTATTCCAGGGCCTCGGTCTCGGCGTCAACCTCATCAAGTCTCGACTCACCCCCTCGAGGGAGTTCGTCTTCCTAGGAGCATTCTTCAACACGGTGTCATTCACAGTTCGTCCCACCCAGGAAAGGACAGAGAATCTTGGGAGAAGCCTTGGAAGTCTTCTCCAATCTCAGGAGACCACTGCCCTGGATCTTGCTTCTCACATATGTTAAATCGATTCTTGTGTGAAACTGGTTCCTCTTGGCCAGTGGAAAGCGAAGCCAATACATTGGTTTCACAATTTGGAATGGAATCCTCAAACTTCATGGGAAGACATCATCTCCCTTTCCAATCTTCCAGAGGAGTCCATTCAATGGTGGATGAATCCGACAAACGTTCAAACAGGAGTTCTGATTCACGAGCCCAGTACGGGCGGACTTCTTTTCGCGGATGCGTCAAACACGGGCTGGGAAGCTCATTTCGAAGGTTTCCAGGTTTTGGCAAATTAGACAGCAGCAAAGAAGGATTTGCACATCAACATTCTCGAGCTGCGGGCTTTCACTTCTCGATTCTGGCCTGGAAGAACCAACTCAAGGGAAAGACCATAACTGTCATGTCAGACAACACAACAGCAGTATCCTACATCAAGAGAGGAGGTGGTACTCATTCCGTGTCACTGATGGCCAAAACCACGAAGCTCTTCGCAACTGGTGAACTTCTCCGCCTAAATCTACAACCTTGACGCAACGCAGGGAAGTTGAATGCTCTAGCCGACGAATTGTCCAGGCAACATCAGATCCCAACGACCGAATGGAAGCTGTACCCGAAAATTTGTTAAGCTCTGTTGCAGTTGTGGGGGAAACCGATAGTCGACCCGTTTGCCACAAGATTCAATACCCAGCTTCCGAATTTTGTATCCCCCTTTCCCGACTCGAAGGCTTGGGCTACGGACGCACAGACCTTGTCTTGGACAGGAATGTTTGCATACTCCTTTCCACCGTTCTCTCTTCTTCAAGCGACACTCAACAAGATCCGCCAGTCCAAGGGGGAATTTATCCTGATCACACCTCTGTGGCCTGCAGCCCCATGGTACTTCGACCTCATGGAACTGAAGAAGGGAAGTCCAATTCCCTTTCCGTTGTCGGAGTTCATCTTAACGCAACACAATGGAAGGATGACCCACCCGTGCCCAGATATTCTTCATCTTCACGGGTGGAAACTCTGACGACCAACCTTCACTCCGATGGTTTCGCAACTGAAGTCGCCGAACGTCTTCTACGCTGTCATCGTGAATCGACAATCCGAAATTATGAAGCTAAATGGAAAATTTGGTGCACCGAAAATAAGTCCGATCCAACGAACCCTTCTGAAGCCTCTTTTTCGTCATTTCTCGAACATCTTTTAAACAAGGGTCTGTCCCCGTCTGCCATCAAAGGCTACCGCTCGACAATCAACTCAGTCCTATCGTGCTTGGGAGTAAACCCAGTTATAGGCAGTAAAATCATTTCACGTCTCGTTCTGGCGTTCGAGAACTTGAGACCCAAAACAAAACATCTTTTTCCCAGGTGCCGTTGGTTTTATCTAGCCTCGAGAATGCTCCATATGAACCTCTTCACTCGGCTTCTTTAATTCACTTGTCTCAGAAAACGGTCTTTCTTGTGGCCCTTGCTTCTGTAGCCTGGCAAAGCGAGTTGGCAGCGTTTCCAGGGAAGACAACCACATCAGGTTTGCTCGGGACTGGTCCTCTGTTACTTTAACTTTTCCAGCTGAATTCAGAGCTAAAAATTTGAAACCGAGTGTGGCTCCCAAGCCAATAATCATCAAAGCTCTAGGTCCCATTGTGGATCCGGAGGGGAAAGGAAGGTCGCAGTGCCCAATTCGAGCTCTACGCCACTACCTCGATAGGACAGCGATTCCCATCACTTCGCACTCTACAGGAGAAAGACAAGTTAGGCCTGCTTTGCTTTTCCTGCAGATCGATTCAATCTCTGGTGAACTGAAACCGCTTTCCATGACACCAGCGAAACTTGGAAGATGGATCTGCGAAGTTATCAAAATGGCTTATGAACTAGGCCCAAATCATCTAGACCTGCCTAGTGAAATTCGGGCCCATGAGCTCCGTGCATTGGCTGCTTCTTGGGCTTACGGATCGGGAACTCCTCTCGACGAGGTTGTAGCACCATGTTCTTGGAATAACCGGAACACCTTCATCTCTCACTATTTGTGCGATACAAATGCTTAGAGAGGTGAACAGTCCATGAAGGAACACGTCGTCGCAGGGAGTCGTGTTGGCCATTATCTTGACTGAACATATGTGGAGGCGTCGGTGAAACTCCTTCACAGTGGCAATTTGAGGTTACTATGATTCGAGGTTACTATGATTAGTCACATACCTGTGAGGTGAATCTGTGCTTCACAAACTTTAGTGCAACACACACAGTGCCGATCAGGGAAAAATGTACACAGTGGAAAGTTCGGCAGCGTGATCATTTCTCTGCCGTCATAGTGCAATAGTGCGACATTTAGCGTGTGCATCGTTAAACCTTCACACATAGGTGAAAACTGTTCATCAGGTGAAAGACTGACATGCCATTGAATTCTGTTACAGTTCAAAATGACAGAAAAAGTGTGCATTTTTATGAACTATCACTTGCCCCAAAATGCAAAGTAAAACAAGTGACTGATTGTGAAACGGGGAATGAGAGTCAAGGTAGGGTAGTTTTCTTGTAATTATTGATAATTTAATTTTAAATAGATTAAGACTTGCTCAATTAGTTTAAAAGGTAACTGAATGTGAGCTTAGCCGGGTTCGTGCTGTCCCTCCTACCAGTTGGACAAAGCTAGCACATAATGAAGGTTAGTATTTTGCAGATAGTAAGAAACGAAAATTTTAACCCCGATTAAAATTAGTTTTTACTATCCTAAAATATTTACCTTCATTAAACCCACCCTACCTCCCCGCTATCGCAGAACCCATTGCTTCCAGACTGGAACATGGGCCAAAACAAAAGTGAGCAGGCAAGCGCCATATCAGTATGATATAAGGCGCGACGCCAGCTCTCCTAGCGGAGAGTAAGCTAAGCTCACCGTAAGAAGGATTGAAACAGTAAATAGGAGTTTCAATTTAATTCCGAGCAATTAAAAGAACAAATAGAAACGATTAGCACATCATGAAGGTAAGTATTTTAGGAATAGTAAAAACTAATTTTAATCGGGGTTAAAATTTTCATATTTATAATTCGAACCCTAATCTTAACTTTATGGCTTAAATAATGTGACGCTAATTTGCCCTTTCCGTGAATATGCCTCCCCCTTCCATGCCCCTTCTACTGCTAGTGTTTCTGTATATGTCTCAACCTAGACAAGCATTTCAATAGGCACTTTATTGGGTGAAATTTAGGAACTTCGACCAAATTTTAACGTGGTAATCAGGACATCGTGAGGGGAAACACTCAACGAAGGCGACGCCAAAAAAATCCAATATGGTAGCCACGTCGGTACCAGCACTCCAGCATACTCGGATCGGGGGATAACTCCTGTTCATAATCAGTTTGGAATTGAATTACCATCAGCCTTCTTGACGTGACGATTCCTGGATTCCACTCCTCGATGGATGGACCCCTTTCCTCCATGCCTTAGAAAACATTGGTAATTCCTCACAATGCACAGTTAACGCTTCGACTCAACACGCGATCGACACTTCGTTACCACTATGTCACCATTTCGTCAGTTGATCTGCGGTGACATTATTACCGCCTATAACACTGCCAAGGCCTATTGAAATATTGTCGCTGCGTTGAAGCCTCCGCTGCGATCACAGTTCAACCTCGAAACGTAAGCACGATTCAGGTAATAGGTCAGTTTCATTTTTGAATAAAACGGCGACAAATGCTGCTAACGTTGTCCAACGTGGCATGAGCGAAAAATGCCCAGTTGGCGAAATTCGAGGCCAGAAAGGGGTGGTGATGTGAAACTGGCTGAAGTGTCAGACTTTACAATTGCATCTTCCACATGCAGTAGCTGTAAACAATATTTAAGCATTAAGTAGTTGAATTGTTTCTACATGGTGAAGAATCAATGGACAATAGCAAATGCATTTTAATGGCTACTGACCAAATGATGAGTTCCATACAATTCTCATTCGTGAAGGCAGCACTGTAGGCTTCAGCAAGGTTTTTTTTTCAAAATTTCCTCAAAATTTGTTTTAACGAGATATTGATTATCGCGATAAGTTTAGGAATTTTATCGGGAAAAATTTTTTTTTGTATCGTGCCATCCCTAGTAGGATGTCAGCGTGTTGCATTAGTATAGGGTAGGTGGCAAATTTGGTTGAGGAGGAGAACTCACCATGCAGCGCCTCATGTTCGCACCGGAGGCATGCGTCGAGGTCGTCGCGTATTGCTATTTCATCTCAAGTCGATGCATCCCTGCATTTGTCATCAGCACATCTCAACATCAGTACATCCCCTCATTACCTCGGCACACGTCATCGCATAGGCACGTCGCTACCTCATCATTTCGTGACGTTGACACTCCACGACACACCGCTGCACCGTCGCTTCCGTGCATCACTGTATCCTCGCATCCTTCCATCCACCCGACGATCCCTTAGGTGTTGACCAAGACATGACTATGAATACCTTCGTCAGTGGTGACTGCCCGCCCATCCGCTGCGTTAGGTAGTCTTCAACATTCTGCTCTCTGTGACCTGCCTCCATTAGATGATGAGTGAAGGTCTCTTGATGCTGAATATATTTATGGGGAAGGAATAGCTCTCGTCCATCTTTAAAAACATCGTTAATTTTCGTACTGTGAAACGCCATAATGTCAACAAACTCGGAAAAATTCCGTAAAATATTTACCGCACACTTTCACAATCAAGACAACAGCTTCGTCCAGCGAATTTTCGATAACTTGAGCTGCTATCTTCTTCGGGCCTCAAGGAAATAGCTCGGACTTTTTACATTTTCCACTCCAGTTCGACAAACTATCGCATTTGAATTTGGCTTGCAACATTGCCTCCTGTATTTGTGCTGCAGGCCTAGATCATTCGTTCCTATTCTCCACTGACAATGAAGTCGACCTGCCAGATTGTTGCTTACTAAATGCTTCACTCTAGGAAATGAAGGGTCTTGAATGTTCATTAATTGCACATTATTCTTCTCTTGAATTCTTGAATTGCACTAGATTCAAGACACCTGAGATGTGGATCTCTCGTGGAATTTGACTTAATCAGTGTCTTCGTCTGCTTCCAGTCAATCTCGTGCTCTGTCGCCATGCAATGGACTGCTATGCCGTTATCTTCAACTTTATTACGAACATTTCCCATATGTTGGGCCACTCTCGTCCTTACCCCTTTCCTTGTCTCTCCTATGTATCGGGTGTATCGGGTGCCATGCAAGGACTGCGGTGCCGCTTC